>CM051265.1:3949498-4246998 GCA_027921565.1 Artemia sinica | reverse complement strand
CGATTAGCCTATTCTTTATTCCGGTCAATATTACGGCCAATTTATCTTTGTGGTTCTTGCAAATTCGTGTTAAAGCTATGACTAAAAAGTGACTACAAACTAGGATTTTTTTTCAGTGAAAATAAGGAAGAAAAACGAAGTAACTTCAGTGCAAGAGACTGGCAATACTGTCAGCGTTGAAAGTGTTGTGTTAGCTGAAACAGATTCTTCCACCTGCAAAAATATTTTGGAAACAAGCGGAACAATAAAAAAACCAGGTCAATATAAAAGTTTGGTCTGCATCCCTCAGCCTGTTGCGGATTCTAGTTGAAGTAGCAGTCAAGGGTCTCTTTCAGATACTTCAAGGACGCGTTATGACAGACTAGCCCACCTTTTCTTGATTGATATCCGGCTTCCACTTCTAACGGACGAAAATTCAGGTTGCATTACTTTAAGACTTACGAATGGATTGAATGCTCAAAAAACTTGGCTTCTGTATTTTGTTTTGCACAGTCCACTCTATTACATGGTGAAGGCCAAATTTGATTGCACCGCTTCTGTGCAGTCCCTCTTAGTTCCAACGGCGAGGCAGCGTATGAAGCAAAAGGACTACTGGACAAAATCAATTCAACACCGTTTGTTTTAACTTTGCAAATAATGCAAAAAGTGTTAGTCATTGTACATTGTTTATCAGAGCAATTTCAAATCAAAAATTTGCTCATTTATAAGGTACTTGCATTTATTTCTGGAACAAGAGACACACCAAAGCTAAGAAATGATAATAGATGGAGTAATTTAAGCAAACACAACTCTTGGCTTTCCATGGTATCATGGAATTGAAATCTCCACAATCTAAAACCAGTGCTCGAATCAAGAAAAGTTAAGCTATTTCCATTCCTCTCAAAGACTTTCTTTCAGAATCGGCAACTGGTAAACGCAATATCGATCAGCCAGCTCAATCAGACTCCACCAAACTTCTATACTTCAAGGTAATAGACCATTTCATGATTGAGATGGACCAGTGTTTCCTGCAAAATATGCTTCTGTCCAATGCTTTATCTGCTTTTGCCCCTCAAGTTCCGATTTTCTTGAATATTCGAAAGTGGAAACAGTTGTGGGCTCTCAGTGTCAGTGACTAGGTCATAGAATTCTAGGTTTCTCTTTTCAAGTTGCATCTTTCAGAAAGTGATATTTCAAAATTGGATCTTCTCCAAACTATCGAATTTTTTTCCAATCCCATTACCTTTTCTGCAGTGCTAAAACTTATGAGACTAGTCACTACTTTGTTTGTGACCACTGCCAGCAACGAACGATTCTTCTCAGCATTTGGGCGTGTGCAGGGTTATCTGCGATCGACGAGGGGAAATGACAGACTCAGTGATCTCATGAAATTGGTCATCAAAAAGAGTAAAGAAAATGGATACATTAGTCAACGAGTTCTCCAAGCAGCGAAGTCTTCGCTAACCCCTGTTTTAGATACATTTGCTGAATGTTGTCTTTGTGTCTCCATAATAAAAATCGAAAAAAGAAATCCTTGCCTTCTCCTACATTTTCGTAAATTGACGCTGCTGAAAAAAAAAAATTACTTCATGTCAGACTAACGAAACTAGAGCGATTACTTTAAATTTAATGATATTACTATGCAGAAGTCTTAAAAACGTTTGATTGTCAATGATACAAGAAACAAGATTTGAAAAATTTGAAATATTAAATGAAAGATGGCCTGTAGAAAGTTAAGGGGAGGGTCTTATCTGTGGTAATTTCTGTCTGCTTTAAATTTGACTTGACTATTCTATTTGATTTATGTTTGTTTCAAGTTCCATCTTTTCGTCTATAATAGGACATTTATTGGTGTGACCAATTTCGATGTCACTGCGCATTTTAATTTCTGCTCGTTTCATTACTACATTTAACATAACTTCATTTCTGCACGTTTTCATTACTTTTATATGAATTTCTATTTGTAGAATTTTTTTTTTTTTTTTTATAAATTGTTGCTTATTTTTTATTGTCACATTAATGATGGGTTTAGCTGCAGGACTATTTGAATAACTTCTCCTGAGGAACTAAAATCAGCCATAGGTTCAAAATCAAGGCACCATAAATTTCATATCTTCAACTTCACCACATTCGTAAGTTCCTGGGTCAGGTAGACCCCTATGCAAAAAAAAGCTGGTTTTGCTTTGTCGGATTGAAATGTCTAAAAACTAGACAATTTTTTTTTCTCTGATAGGCTTGAAACTTACATGGCACTTTAATGAAAATACCTTAATGAAATCAAACAAATTGCCATAATTTTGGTTGTTTTGATGCACAATCTCCAAAATAGGACAAAATATGTCTTGTCTCTGACCAGCTTGCAACCTGCTGTGGGTATACTGAGCAAAAGAGCCAAGGAGAAAAAACAGATCTTGTAAAGGACTGGGCTGCATTGTTGTTTTGATTTTTGACATGCAAAAATGACTCAAATATTGTTTTTCTCTGTTTGGCTTCAAACTTTCAGGGTAAGTAAGATAGACTAAGAGACCCTAATAAGGACAACAAATTTTGGAAGAAAATTCGCTTGTGTAGATTTGCAGTGCGAAAATTCTAAATTCTTTTTTTTGGTGTGATCTGAAATAAAAAAACATGGCATGTAGATAAGGCTAAAAGAATCGAAACAAAGAAAACATAACATGCAAAACAATCTGTCTGTATTGATTTGCTATGACTGATTTTTTTTTTTTGTAAAACAAAATTGTTTTCTTTTACACATGACGTTCATTTGTTTTAAGAAAACCAAAATTTGCAACCAGACAGAACATGAAATAATTCTCTTAATAAAATTGTAAATTAAGGTAGGCTACACGTAGCCTATATTCAAGGTGCCTACATGATAGGGATTAGAATAGCTTCAGCCCTATTGAACATGAAACAAACGGAGATTTTCCATCTCTATGGTAAAAAGTCCATTTGCCATCTATCTCAAAGTTAATCTCAAACTATTATTAAAAATCATTGCACAAAACTGCATCTAATTGAATTATTGTAGTTGATCATAAAACAAATTGTGTGACCCATTCTCTGGTAAAATAAAATTATTTTTTAAGCTTTTTCTGTGCATAAGGGTCTTCTTACCCAGGAAATTGAGCTTCAAGCTTCTAGGTTTTACTGAAAACTGAGCTTGCTCAAGCTTTACATGGTTTTCCCATGGAAATTTGTGCTCTAAATAGAATATCATGTTTTTTCATCACTTTGCTGAGGCATGATGTCTTTTGCTAATTACAAAGGTTATCATCTGTCATGACTGATCAATAACCTTAGTAGTAACTTCAGAATTCCTGCTATTATCTACAGACAATTTATGAATATTTGCCTTGGCAAATTTTCCTATTTGCCAAGCCAATAGCCAATATTCTTGGCTATTGCCTTGGCATTAACATCACACTACAAGGATAGAGCTGTTTTTCCTGATAAGGGAAGAGGGCTGGTTGTATAGGTGTATAGGACCATGAAAATCAATTGGCCATCTTAGGATTGACCTTTCCTGGCATTTTGCCCTTTTTGGACGAAAATTAATGTTCTATGGCACCAAACACTGTTTTGCTGGCATGATTGTTTTTGATACTTAAAAGACCATCATCTACAAACGATTTATCAAAAACGTTGGCGTCCCTGCAGAATTGATGTATTATCAACAGAAGATTCCTGAATGGACACTAAACTTACTGTAACATTCACATCATACTTTAAAGCCGTTGTTCAAGATGGGGGCTCATAGCCTCCCCTAAAAGCTTTTAAACTATGAAAAGTCCATTTTGCTTCTATTAGAATCTGTATTCCCATACATTTCGAACCTAACTAGGCAAAGATTGATGATCTATGGCAAATCGTTGCAGAAAATATAACTTTGCTGTGGCATGATCTCTTTTGTTATTAAAAAAAAAAAAAAAAAAAAAAAAAAAAAAAACATCATCCATTAGAAATTTATCAAAACTTTGGTGACCGCTGCAACATTCATGCTATTGTCAGCTGACAGTTTGTAAACAAACAGAGTGCTGCATTCACGTGACGTTTAAAAGCCCTTCTTCAAGATGGAGGACTCAAAGCCTCGTTTATACAGTTTTAAAGTATCGAAAATAGATTACTTCTATAAAAATTTGCATTCCCCAGCATTTCAACCCTCTTTAAATAAGAACTGATGTTTTGTGGCACAAAATGGCACTACGATGGTTTGTTCAGATGGCGGACTTAAAACCTCCTTCTTGGGGTGTTGAACCATGAAAACCGATCGGCTATCATGGAACTTCTATTTCCTGGCAAATTGACCCTCTCTAGGCCAAAATTCATGTTTGGCACAAAATGGCAGAACTTGCAACTTTGCTGCAGCACAATCTCTTGTTTTTTTCAGTTAAAAAGGTAACTAGACATGGCGATTTCTTTTCAAATGAGACCCATCCCAGGATTAAATGATCACTGGTTTGATACAATCATACCTGCAATGAAAAAAAAAAAAAAAAAAAAAAAAAAAAAAAAAAAAAAAAAACACTAGCAATTTCCCTGCAAAAAAGTGATTTTCCTCTTTGTATCCTGAATAAGTTTTCACCTATGATGATTATCAAAATAATAGCCACTATTCCTGATTAAGCTCCAACTGGTGAACATTTGGTTACAATGGAATGTGGTTTGCTATTTATTAAGCTGCGGCTATCACTGTGACCACAATCATTTTTTGGGCTTTTTAGAAGGCCAAATTTTGGACAAGCCAAAATTTTGGAAACAAGATTTTTCGACGCTCTCTCATCCCCTCCACTGCTTGGTCCCTGGAAACATAAAGTTCTAAGCCCCCCCCCTCTCTAAACACTCCCTACAAGTTTCAACTTGATTCCCCAAGCTGTTCCCAAGAGATTACAAAATGTTATTTTGATCGCATAGGTATGCACAATGTCTTTATATTTACCTTGCTACTTCATGCAAAAAAAAAAAAAAAAAAAAAAAAAAAAAAAAAAAAAAATTCTAGGCCATAGCCTTTTCGGTAGATTGGAGACAAGATATTTTTCTGGGCCCCCTTGTTCCTTGTAACAAGTAAAATGCGAAGCCCCTTATCCAATCCCAAAACTTATAGAAAATATCCACTCAAACCCAGGGGCGTCCTGAGGCTCATTTTATTGGGGGTGGGGGGGGGGGGGGAAATCTTCGTAAATTTTACCAAATCGCTACCTGATTTATGCCAAATCTTCAGCAGAAATCAAGAATTTAGCTAAATTTTTGCCGATTTTGCAAAATTTCTGCCGAAATTTTCGCCTTTGGCAAAATTTTACCAAATGCCGAAAATCTGGGCCCCCCCTCCTTCGGGACGCCGCTGCTCAAACCACAAAGATGTTTCCAAGATTTGCAAATACTTCATCTTAGAAAATTGAGATCACATAGCATCTTAATTTATAATGCAGCATCAGCATGCACATATCCTAAGTTCCACATGGGCCTCGTAATATAGAAGGTTTATGAGAAACATACAAAATATTTTTAACATCCATCCTACCCCTTCCCTCCAAGTGAGAATTTGAGGTCCACTTGCCCTCTCAAACACTCCCCAAAACCTCCTTTCAGATTTCAACCTGATCCCCCTAAGCCATATCTAAAATACCTCATAAATGTGATTTTCACAACGTAAATACATGCAGTATCTTTTGATTTACCTTTATACATTCTCCCTCATAAAGATGTGGGATCCACTTGCCCCCTCTCCATCAACATTCCCCGGAAGTTTTCAAATCAATCCCCCAAGCACTCTCCAGCTATTATACATAAAAAAAATTCCCCTTTGAAAATTTTTATAATTGATTTGTTTTAGAGCAGAGGTGGAAATTCCTCATGACCACACTCATGCATTAAAAGAATGTAAATAAAAATAATATATAAGCACAAAGTTACATTCTACTTGCCCAAAAACTGTGGCAAAACAGGTTTCACATCCAAAAAAATCTCAAGAATAGGGATGCAGTAAACCCACCAGCAAAAGAAAGATTTGTAATAAAGAGAAATTCATAAATAAATCAGGCTTTAGAAAATATGGGCTAAAGAGAATAATGCTACTTGCCATAATAATACTATGCTACAGAAAGAATCACTAATTATTAAATGTTGAAAATTGAGGCTGTAATTAATTCACTAAAGTTAAATATGAGCACATACAATACCTGATCACAAGAAAATTAATGAAGGCATGTCATTTTTACACTACTTAACAAAATAATTTTTTGAAAATTAATCACCACCACTTGTAAAAGCTCCATAACCTTTTTACACAGACTTTTTAATTGTCTTGCTTTAGAAAGGGATGCATATCCTACTGGTCATACTCATGCCCTAAAATAATAAACAAAATGTTAGATATACATGAACAAACACTCTACATACCAAAAACCTGCAGTCAAGAAGAGTCTATTTAGTGTTTGAAAAGACTAAATAGTAAAAAAATAATCAGTATAAAAATTTAAATGTAAAAAACTCGTTTACAAAATAGACTAAAAAGTGGGAAAACAATTTCTTTTACCCCAAGAACCTATGAATAGAAGCAGCCCAATCCACTTTGTACCCTCTGGTTTTCAGTTATACTCACAGATTCACATGAAAAAAAAAAGATTATTTTCTATTTTTTTTTGTCCATTATATATATATATATATATATACATATACATATATATATATATATATATATATATATATATATATATATATATATATATATTATATATATATATATATATATATATATATATATATATATATATATATATATATATATATATATATATATATATATATATATATATATATATAATAAAAAAGAAAAAAAAAATATATCTTCCATGATAGACACACCTGATTCACCCAATGCAAGCTCTAATTTTGCATGCAAACTTTGTTTAACTGAAACCCCCATACAACTCAACTTTTGTTTAACTCAACCCCTGTTTAGGCATCGTAAACTAAAAGTTGAATTATAAGGGATAGAGTTGAATGAGGTTTCAGTTAAATGGGTTGAGTTGCATGGGGTTCAGTTAAACTAAAACAGTTGCTGACTGACCAGCACAGTAGTATAATGTCTATTTTTGTATAATTGATAAACTAAGCTTACACTCTACTTGCCCAAGAACTGTGGCTAAATATTTGTTAACATTCTCATCAGTGGACACAAGAAGAGGTATTCCATAATGTTGCACTGATTTAAAAGTGTCTTGAGGATAAACACCTCTTTGATAAAGAATGCCATTTATTCCATAGCCTGAAAAAATATGAATATATGAAAACTAAGTTGATAAATAGTGGAGAGGTTAGCATGCTAGATTTGAAACCCTGAAGTCTGCAAGGACAGGGGTTTAAGTCCTGGTATTGCTGGTTAATTGGTTGGAATGCAATTCAGTGGCATGACTCACTAAACTCCTAAGAAAACATTATGGGAAGGAGTCTTCAGGTTGAAAAATGTCAGAGATAGTGTTATTAGTATTCAGAATCTTATAATAATTTTACCCCAAATATTACTGAGTAGCCAAGGGTAAGACCCCCAGTATTCAGCTAGTGCTTGATCATGGATGGATATCCTGATTACAAAGTATCTTTCCTATTCATAGACAATAAACTCCAAATCTCAGACATTATGCATATACAGGTTTAGATAGTTGGGATTGCCTGATTGTTAAAACTAGACTAGTACTTTATCCTAGGATAAAAAAAACTCTTTATGGGAAAGACTACTTTTCTTTGGCACTCTGGAAAAAATAGACAGGTTTTTGGACTGCCCTTATTTTACGGCAGCATGACACAAACACAATGTGAGTGCAATAACAAGATCCCTACCTTTTTATCCACCTTCTTGGTGAAATTTTCACCTTCTTGGCGCCCCCCCCCCCCAACGTTTTTGGTATTTGGTAAAATTTTCACTGAAGATGGAAAATTCAGCAGAAATTTTGCAAAATCAACCAACATTTTGCAAAATTCTTGACTTCTGCAGAAAATTTGGCATAAATCAGGTAGCAATTTGGTAAAATTTAAAAAGATTGCCCCCCCTCCAATAAAATGAGCATCAGGACGCCCCTGCCAAGGACCATCCTCAGCAAAACATAAATATATAACAGAAGAAAGACTTACAACAACATACAACCAATAAAAACTAAAATGAAAATTTTTAAAACAGTCCCAGCATCCTTACTTAAGTTCAACCAGGACTGATAAATAAAGTAAGATGAAACAAGGCAATTCATTGAAATGAAAGAAGAATAATTAAAACACATTCTGACTGCTAATCTTGCCTTTTTGGCAGCTAACCTCAAAGGTCTATTTGTGACTGGTTCTGTGTTAATGTCTACTTTTTTTTTTAATACTCTGTAAGATTGTTTTTAATTAAATTTGTGTAGGCCTATAGAGCATTTAGTGAATATTCCCCCAAGTCCCTATTTAAGGGAATATTATTATTAATCATAAGTCTGGTTCCAATTGCTTCTCAAGCTACCTGCTTTATGCCTATGTCATTGCTAATAAGGGCAGATTCTTCAAAAAGCATTTTGTGGCTAGGTTTCCAAATACATGACTGCTTAAAGCAGAATCAAAAGAAACAGTAGCAGTATTAGAATTTAGAACTTTGGTGATATCATCTTTATGCTGTTGTAGGCATTTCTCTAAATTCTGGTGAGTTCTATCTACATAGTATTTGTCACAGTTGCATGGTATTTGATAGACCCCTCTTTGGCAAGTAACTGAGGTTTTATCTTTACCAGAATTTTTGGAAATTTATGATTTTGAAATTATTGGTAAAAACTATATACATATTATTTTGTGCAGACTTTTTTAAGAATTGTAGTGATTTTTGGGGTGTATTGGAGGTAAGTTATGTTTGAGGGCTTATTAAGATTATTGCATGGTAAACTACCATTGATTTTACAGGAATGTCTTTTCAGTCTATAGTTAATTGTATTATTAATAAATAAAATAGAATACTCATTTCCAAAAAGTATGTCCCTGATAAAATCTAGTTCTGCTGTGATTTAGGAATCAGAAGAGCACAATGTTTAGGGCACAACTGATGAGAGAGATTACAACAGCTCTTTTAACTTGTGGGGGTGGTTTAATTTAAAATGTAAATATCTATTGTTGTGTGTTGGTTTTCTGTAAATAGTGAAATTGAGTTTAAATAATCTACAAATAATAAACACATCTAGGAATGGGATTTTATTTGCAATTTCAATTTCTGAGGTAAATAGTAAATTTCTATCATATGTGTTAAGGTGATCTAAAAAAAAACCTAAGTTCATTTTCCCCATAATTCTATTTCTATTTCTGCAGCTGAAACTTTTATTAAATGATAATTTTTGTTTATTTTGTTTTCTAGTAGTTGTTCAGATACTGCTACATCAATATTAGTATACATAGAGACAATGTCAAAACTACTTATTATTGTATTTTTTGAGATACTTATGATTTTGAGTTTTTTGACTAAATCTATCAAATTATATATGCATGATTTTGAGAATAAAGCAAAGGTTTGAAGGTTGTACATAACCATTTTCCAATGTTTGAGGTGGGGCTTATGTACAAGCTATGATGGGTCTTAAGGGAATGCCTTGCTTATGTAATTTTGGTAGACAATAACATTTTGATTAAAAGGTACTACAGGAGAAAAATTTACTATAGCCTAGCCTATAATTGTGAGTAAATTTTTAGTGGTTCATATGATTGACTTACAAATAAAGTAAACATACCACTTGATGCCTTTTTTTAAGCTCTTTCCAAATATAATATTCATTTTTGTCAGAAATGAATTTTACTCCCACCCCTATATATACCAATTCAGGGTATATATTTGCAAATTAGGGGGTGGGGGTAAATTTCATTTCTGACATAAATGAGAGGTAGTTTACAATTCACCACCCCCCAATGTGCAAATATACACCCTGAATTGGTATATATAGGGTGGAGGCAAAATTCATTTCAACCAATATGATTATTATATTTTGAAAGAGCATAAGGTCAATATCTACCAAATCATATTAGGCCCTATTGAGTTAGGACTAAAGTGAATACACCATTTGATGCTTTTTTTATGCTGATTATAAATATAATAAGCATTTCTATCGGAAATGAATTTCAGCCCCCCCCCCTATATATGCCAATTCAGGGTTAGGTTAGGTATAGCCTATATAGGGGGGGGGGGCTGAAATTCATTTCCAATAGAAATTATTATATTTGTATTAGGCCTATATTTGTAATCAGCATAAAAAAAGGCATTGAATGGTGTATTCACTTTATTCCTAACTCAATAATATGATTTGGTAGATATTGACCAGAGCATAGGCTAAGAAAGGCATTAAGTGGTATGTTTACTCCATTTGTAAGTCAATCATATGAACTGCCAAAAATTTCTGGGGTAATTTTGCCACTTTGTTTAAATATTTTTAATTCATTCATAATTTTTTGAGCAAACTGATCAGTAGGCTATGATTGTGGGTTATTGCTGTAGGCTATAGGCATAGGCTATCAATGTAATTTTGCAATTTAGATGTTAGAAATTGCTTTAATCTGCTTTAGTTATAATAATAGATGGGTCTTTGCAGAGATAAGCTAGATAGAATTTTTAGGTCACACAAATTATCTGGTTTTATATTGGCAGGAGAATTAGGCCTAACCTTTCTTCGATTGTTGTAAAGGGTAGCCTATCAATAAGACTAACCCTAATTTTCTCTGGGTTAGAAAAAGATATATAAGAATTTTTTAAAGAAAACTCTAGAGAGCTTTAGCAAACAAGGAAATTTTGAATAGGCCCATGCTAGGCTATTCCTAAGTGACTTGAGATAGGCCTAACTTCATCCTGGGGTGTAAAAGTTAGGCCTATTAATAGTGACCAAGCTTTGTAAAATAGAAAAACGAGTACAAATTATATCCTACTAAAAAATTCTGACACGATTTGAGCAGATCCTTTCAAAGTGATAGCTTGTTTTGAGAGTTGAACAGTAGAAGTCATGTTTTTTTAATTAAATCCTTTGCCTTCCAATTTAAAAATCCTTTTTCCATTATTTTCCAAATAGCCATAAATAAAAAATATGACAAATCTATTTCTAACAAATAAATAATTTTTATCTTTGGTATTAGCAGAAATGTTTAATTCAACATTTAATGTTTAATTAGCAGAAATGAATCTGTACCATTTTGTATCAATGTAGCAAAAGTTAATTCATATTTTTCAAATTATGACAAAGGCCTCGCTAATTTTTAAATGTTTGGCATGTGATTTATTTAGTCCAAATAACCTATCTTGTGAAGCAAAATTTACCAGAAATGTGATCATAAAATAAGGATTGCCTGCCGTCTCAGTTTCTATATTTAAGCCTATTTGATGCTTTTTTTCTCAAGTAAGATTTTAGCCTTTTTTGCCTCTCAGTTTTCAACAAGTTGGCTAGACTAGGCTAGCATAGCCTATTAGGGTTTGATAGATCCGTTTGTATAGCCAAAAATGTATTTTATTATCAAGAAAATTATGTCCAATAACTTCCCTTTTCTACAACTGGGCTGGTTTGACCCATTGTGCAAGACTGATCAGGTTTTTTTCATTGAATTGCTTGCATTCCACTTTGTCTTCCATGGTTTAATTGACCAATTTTTGTCAATGGCAATCTTAAAGGTATCAAAAGAGAGAGTAGTGACACATTTCAGCAATTATTTTGTAGCCTATACTAGCCTAGTTGTTGAATTTGCAGCTGTCAACAAAGTCTAATCTAGCTAGGATGAAACTGAATACACTAGCCTAGGTCTATTTGATGCCTTTTTTATGCTTTTTCATAATTCAATAATTGCATCTGGGGGAAATTACATTCTGAGCCCTTAAAAGACTAAAAGGGTTCAAAACAGCTTATAGTAGGCTATCCAAAAGTTTAAAATGCACAGCCTAGGGTATATAAAAAGAATTGGCTATTGAGAAAAATTTGGTAAAATTCTACTTTAGTTACTTTTGGCTATCTTGGAAAGGAGTTGGGTTAGGAAAATGAAACTTTCAGGGATGGATGTACATGCTAAGGTTTGTCCCGGGAAGGTACTTTGAAGTACCTACCTCCACTCATCCCCCCCTCTATATAATGGTAAATTACTGCACATTACTAGTTGTTTTTAACTCATATTTCATCCTATATTACTATCATAAATATAAATCACTGCTTACCTTACACAACTTCTGCTTTTAACCTTGTTCATTAAAATATATTCCAAAATCCTATTTAAATCCTAAGCCATTTAATTTTCAACCCATGCTGACTTTCTTTATGGTATATGAAACCTGGTTAGTTGTGATGTCACACTTGCCTTATCAGACACCCTTACCCTTAAGGGTAGCAGGCACATGCCAAACAACTCTGTTGATAAGACCATTTAAACTGTATTAATTAGGGAAAGGATTTCACAAGAGAGATCAGTAAAAATAACCTAATCCTTTTTAGAGGACAAATTATGTCATAGGAAGATGTTTAGGAAGCATTAATAGATAGAGTGCTAAAAACATCAGAATCAACTTCAGAGGACACATTATATCACGGGAAGAGGGTTTTAAAATCCCCCTTCCCCCCTAACTCAAAATTTTCCAAAATTTTATTTTAAAAGCTTTTTAAATATTTCTAAAGCACTAATAGATAGAGTGCTAAAAACATCAGAATCGACTTCAGAGGACACGTTATATCACGGGAAGTGGTTTTGAAAATCCCCCTTCCTCCCAAACTCAAAATTTTCCAAAATTCTACTTTAGAAGCTTTTTAAATATTTCTAAAGCGCTAAGACATAGAGTGCTAAAAACATCAGAATCGACTTCAGAGGACACGTTATATCACGGGAAGAGGTTTTTAAAATCCCCCTTCCCCCCAAACTCAAAATTTCCAAAATTTTACTTTAGAAGCTTTTAAATATTTCTAAAGCACTAATAGATAGAGCACTACAAGTTTCAGAATTGACTTCAGATGACACGTTATATCACGGGAAGAGGGTTTTAAAATCCCCCTTCCCCCCTAACTCAAAATTTTCCAAAATTTTATTTTAAAAGCTTTTTAAATATTTCTAAAGCACTAATAGATAGAGTGCTAAAAACATCAGAATCGACTTCAGAGGACACGTTATATCACGGGAAGTGGTTTTGAAAATCCCCCTTCCTCCCAAACTCAAAATTTTCCAAAATTCTACTTTAGAAGCTTTTTAAATATTTCTAAAGCGCTAAGACATAGAGTGCTAAAAACATCAGAATCGACTTCAGAGGACACGTTATATCACGGGAAGAGGTTTTTAAAATCCCCCTTCCCCCCAAACTCAAAAATTTCCAAAATTTTACTTTAGAAGCTTTTTTAAATATTTCTAAAGCACTAATAGATAGGGCGCTACAAGTTTCAGAATCGACTTCAGAGGACACGTTATATCACGGGAAGAGGGTTTTAAAATCCCCCTTCCCCCCAAACTCAAAATTTTCCAAAATTCTACTTTAGAAGCTTTTTTAAATATTTCTAAAGCGCTAAGACATAGAGTACTAAAAACATCAGAATCAACTTCAGAGGACACGTTATATCACGGGAAGAGGTTTTTAAAATCCCCCTTCCCCCCAAACTCAAAATTTTCTAAAATTCTGCTTTAGGAGCTTTTTAAATATTTCTAAAGCGCTAAAACATAGAGTGCTACGGGAAGAGGTTTTGAAAATCCTCCTTCAAGGAGGATTTTCAAAGCACTCTATGGGAAGAGGTTTTGAAAATCCTCCTTCCCCCCAAACTCAAAATTTTCCAAAATTCTACTTTAGAAGGTTTTTTAAATATTTCTAAAGCGCTAAGACATAGAGCGCTAGAAATATCGGAATCGACTTCAGAGGAAAAATTATGTTATGGGAAGATGTTTTTGAAATCCCCCTTCCCCCAAACTCAAAAATTTCCAAAACTTTACTTTCGAAGCTTTTTTCAATAGTTCTAAAGCGCTAAGACATAGAGTGCTAAAAACATCAGAATCGACTTCAGAGGACACGTTATATCACGGGAAGTGGTTTTGAAAATCCCCCTTCCTCCCAAACTCAAAATTTTCCAAAATTCTACTTTAGAAGCTTTTTTAAATATTTCTAAAGCGCTAAGACATAGAGTGCTAAAAACATCAGAATCAACTTCAGAGGACACGTTATATCACGGGAAGAGGTTTTTAAAATCCCCCTTCCCCCCAATCTCAAAATTTTCTAAAATTCTGCTTTAGGAGCTTTTTAAATATTTAGTGCTTTAGAAATATTTAAAAAGCTCCTAAAGCAGAATTTTAGAAAATTTTGAGATTGGGGGAAAGGGGGATTTTAAAAACCTCTTCCCGTGATATAACGTGTCCTCTGAAGTCGATTCTGATGTTTTTAGCACTCTATGTCTTAGCGCTTTAGAAATATTTAAAAAGCTTCTAAAGTAGAATTTTGGAAAATTTTGAGTTTGGGAGGAAGGGGGATTTTCAAAACCACTTCCCGTGATATAACGTGTCCTCTGAAGTCGATTCTGATGTTTTTAGCACTCTATGTCTTAGCGCTTTAGAACTATTGAAAAAAGCTTTGAAAGTAAAGTTTTGGAAAATTTTGAGTTTGGGGGAAGGGGGATTTCAAAAACATCTTCCCATAACATAATTTTTCCTCTGAAGTCGATTCCGATACTTCTAGCGCTCTATGTCTTAGCGCTTTAGAAATATTTAAAAAAGCTTCTAAAGTAGAATTTTGGAAAATTTTGAGTTTGGGGGGAAGGGGGATTTTAAAAACCTCTTCCCGTGATATAACGTGTCCTCTGAAGTCGATTCTGATGTTTTTAGCACTCTATGTCTTAGCGCTTTAGAAATATTTAAAAAGCTTCTAAAGTAGAATTTTAGAAAATTTTGAGATTGGGGGAAGGGGGATTTTAAAAACCTCTTCCCGTGATATAACGTGTCCTCTGAAGTCGATTCTGATGTTTTTAGCACTCTATGTCTTAGCGCTTTAGAAATATTTAAAAAGCTTCTAAAGTAGAATTTTGGAAAATTTTGAGTTTGGGAGGAAGGGGGATTTTCAAAACCACTTCCCGTGATATAACGTGTCCTCTGAAGTCGATTCTGATGTTTTTAGCACTCTCTGTCTTAGCGCTTTAGAACTATTGAAAAAAGCTTCGAAAGTAAAGTTTTGGAAAATTTTGAGTTTGGGGGAAGGGGGATTTCAAAAACATCTTCCCATAACATAATTTTTCCTCTGAAGTCGATTCCGATACTTCTAGCGCTCTATGTCTTAGCGCTTTAGAAATATTTAAAAAACCTTCTAAAGTAGAATTTTGGAAAATTTTGAGTTTGGGGGGAAGGAGGATTTTCAAAACCTCTTCCTGTAGAGTGCTTTGAAAATCCTCCTTGAAGGAGGATTTTCAAAACCTCTTCCCGTAGCACTCTATGTTTTAGCGCTTTAGAAATATTTAAAAAGCTCCTAAAGTAGAATTTTAGAAAATTTTGAGTTTGGGAAGAAGGGGGGTTTTAAAAACCTCTTCCCGTGATATAACGTGTCCTCTGAAGTCGATTCTGATGGTTTTAGTACTCTATGTCTTAGTGCTTTAGAAATATTTAAAAAAGCTTCTAAAGTAGAATTTTGGAAAATTTTGAGTTTGGGGGGAAGGGGGATTTTAAAACCCTCTTCCCGTGATATAACGTGTCCTCTGAAGTCGATTCTGAAACTTGTAGCGCTCTATCTATTAGTGCTTTAGAAATATTTAAAAAAGCTTCTAAAGTAAAATTTTGGAAATTTTTGAGTTTGGGGGGAAGGGGGATTTTAAAAACCTCTTCCCGTGATATAACGTGTCCTCTGAAGTCGATTCTGATGTTTTTAGCACTCTATGTCTTAGCGCTTTAGAAATATTTAAAAAGCTTCTAAAGTAGAATTTTGGAAAATTTTGAGTTTGGGAGGAAGGGGGATTTTCAAAACCACTTCCCGTGATATAACGTGTCCTCTGAAGTCGATTCTGATGTTTTTAGCACTCTATCTATTAGTGCTTTAGAAATATTTAAAAAGCTTTTAAAATAAAATTTTGGAAAATTTTGAGTTAGGGGGGAAGGGGGATTTTAAAACCCTCTTCCCGTGATATAACGTGTCCTCTGAAGTCAATTCTGAAACTTGTAGCGCTCTATCTATTAGTGCTTTAGAAATATTTAAAAGCTTCTAAAGTAAAATTTTGGAAATTTTGAGTTTGGGGGGAAGGGGGATTTTAAAAACCTCTTCCCGTGATATAACGTGTCCTCTGAAGTCGATTCTGATGTTTTTAGCACTCTATGTCTTAGCGCTTTAGAAATATTTAAAAAGCTTCTAAAGTAGAATTTTGGAAAATTTTGAGTTTGGGAGGAAGGGGGATTTTCAAAACCACTTCCCGTGATATAACGTGTCCTCTGAAGTCGATTCTGATGTTTTTAGCACTCTATCTATTAGTGCTTTAGAAATATTTAAAAAGCTTTTAAAATAAAATTTTGGAAAATTTTGAGTTAGGGGGGAAGGGGGATTTTAAAACCCTCTTCCCGTGATATAATGTGTCCTCTGAAGTCGATTCTGATGTTTTTAGCACTCTATCTATTAATGCTTCCTAAATATCTTCCTATGACATAATTTGTCCTCTAAAAAGGATTAGGTTATTTTTACTGATCTCTCTTGTGAAATCCTTTCCCTAATTAATACAGTTTAAATGGTCTTATCAACAGAGTTGTTTGGCATGTGCCTGCTACCCTTAAGGGTAAGGGTGTCTGATAAGGCAAGTGTGACATCACAACTAACCGGGTTTCATATACCATAAAGAAAGTCAGCATGGGTTGAAAATTAAATGGCTTAGGATTTAAATAGGATTTTGGAATATATTTTAATGAACAAGGTTAAAAGCAGAAGTTGTGTAAGGTAAGCAGTGATTTATATTTATGATAGTAATATAGGATGAAATATGAGTTAAAAACAACTAGTAATGTGCAGTAATTTACCATTATATAGAGGGGGGGGGGATGAGTGGAGGTAGGTACTTCAAAGTACCTTCCCGGGACAAACCTTAGCATGTACATCCATCCCTGAAAGTTTCATTTTCCTAACCCAACTCCTTTCCAAGATAGCCAAAAGTAACTAAAGTAGAATTTTACCAAAAATTTATCATTTGAAGCTAATTCAGGAATAAGAATTATTATTTTCATTAGTTGTAATAGTAAAATGTTATTATGAAAACAAATTTACAGACATTTTTAAAAAGAGCCAGAAACCCCTCAGAAATGACAATTTGCTATAACATCATTTTTCAAGAGTTTTAGGCTCTTCTGAAATTCCTGCAAATTTGTTTTCAAAATAATGTTTTACTATTAACATTAAGGAAAATAACAATAACCATTTTTGAATCAGCTGCAAATTGCAATTTTTCTCACTAGACATTTTTTGTAGGAACATGTTGTTTAACTTTTGATGATTATGGACTCTTTTACCTTTTGGTGCTCCATTAAGGACTCCCAGAGAATCAATTGTTGAATTATGAAAGAGTATAAAAAGAGGCATCAAGTGATGTATTCACTTTCATCCTAGATAAATTGTTATGGAAACTACAAATTTACTGGCTAGCCTAATCTCACTGGGTCATAATCTCTATAGTATAGATAATCAATTGTAGTTAGATGCTTTTGGTAACAATATAAGTGATTGGATCTTCTGAAGAAAGCAAGATAATATAAAATAGGGTATAGGCTAAGTCTACAGTTAGGCTGTCTAAAAAAAAACAATCTATAAAATCCTAAAAACAAATTCCATGAGTGTCCTGAGTTGAGCATCTTTCTCTGTCTAATGGCATATCTCTTGTAGTTTAGAATTGCTTACTGGTAGAGATTTCTGGTACATTGCTTACTGGCAGATAAATGCTTGCACATAGACTTCAATTTCATTCTGCATTTGGGCATCACTGTGCTGAGAGAGTGCATCTGGTACCAAAATATCTGATCAGGATTGTAGTGTACTTCTAAGGTCATATGACTGGATTTGGATCATTATTTGCTGCAATCATGCTGGTCCATTGTAGAGTAGACATGATGGGGGGGGGGGGTTCTAGTGGGCAATGATATTTTGTTATGACAGTTTTGCACCTATAGATATAGTGATGAAAGTGTTTCCATCCAAACATGATTATGTAAAGTTCTTTTCCCAGTGGCCCATAGTTCTGTTCTGTCTTGCTAGGGGCTCCAGTTGCAAAACCTACTAGGGTAAAGGTACCAATGATTCAACAGTGCAATTTCAAAACCACTGTCAAAATTTTCCTTCAAGACAGGATAACTCTGGTTAGTGGTAACTTTGAACACCATCTTGTGAAGCCTTTGTTATATTTTGAGAATGCAAAACATGGACACTATATCCAATACACCCAGATATGAAAAGAATATTCAATTCAATCAGTTTCCTGTTTTCAACACAAAATGAGCTCCCAACAATTTTTTTGCTATGTAATGTTCAAACTGTCATTACTTGTTTTTTTTTGGCAAAAAAAGTTGGGATCACCACCAATGCACCAATATACATGTGATCTTCTCTAAAATGTAGCCATGTTGGCTTTTTCTTGATAAAGTTAAGTTAAAATGGTAGCTAATATTATATTGACAAGCCTATGTTCCAAGTGAAAATTCTTGTCTGATGTAGTGGGATAGGGTAATGTCCAGTATGATTCAAACCTTTTTTGAAAAATGCATATCCAAGCAGTTCTCACATTTCTCTTGTCAACATCTAGCATGTTGAGGACAAAAATAGTTTTGCACCAATTATAAGAACCATTCATGAGTCATAATTTTTTTTACACTTCTATGCTAATTAGCTTGCTCAAAAATTGCAAAATTGGTCCATTTTCTGAAATAATTTGAACCCATCAAGAAGTAACCAGGGTGTTTGAATTTTTGTCCAGTGATTTCAAACTGGTTTGAAAATAACCAGAAACCTCCTAGTTGAGGGTTCAAAACTTTTTGAACCCTCATGTTTTATACCCCTAATGGCTTGAAAGTAATTTAATTTCAGTTATTTATATCAATTATTCAGATAAAAATACAAAAAGATACAAAATAGGTACAGCTGAATCACAATTCAAAACTTTTGGCAAAAGCTAACATAGGCCAGTTCTATGCCTTTAGTATTTTTGAGGTGGAATGGATCAGATCTGACTGTTGTTGTTGTTTGGGGTTTGATGAGTTCAGCCACTAGGTCATATGCGTTTGTATCACTCAATTGTTCTGTGCCTTCTGTAATCACTAGCTTGCTTGGGTGTCACTTTGGTCAATATTCACTGAACCTGATCATGTATTACTTATCTTGCTATTGGTAGGGGGTAATTCACCTGCAGCAACTACCTGAATTGAAAAACAGGAATCAAAATAATGCAACTGTGCTTAGTCATATAGCAATTTGAATACCTATACAACACATTTATAATAAATAATACATTTTTATATTATAGCCTATTACATACCTCCATATATAGAAATTTAACCAGATAAAATATGAAAAGATAGATAAGGATAATAAAACAAATAAAATAGAAAAAGGATAACTCTAAAATAAAAAATCATATGAGGGGCATCAAGGCCACCAAGATTAAAATAATACAGAATATCTAGATAATACAGAACATCAGATCTGACTATTTTGACAGCTCTATAAAACGCCATTTCTTCAGTGACAACAGCAATGTCGTCAATCTTAGGCCATGTGAGGACTTTTTCTTTAAAGTTCAACCACTTCATCAATTTAAGCTCAACTTGTCCTTTGTTAGGGAAGTCTATCACTCAACCAATAAACCAACTTTTTTGCCTTTCTTTCCTCTGAACCAAACTTGATAGTACTTTTCCAGCTCAACTTTGACTGAATCTGAGACAGCCTTTCTCACTGGGATGGTGTCTGAGTTCAAGTCACTAAACAATGTGTTTAACCGGACTGATGAAGACTTGGCTTCTTTACTCCTAGCTGACATACTGTGATGCTTAGACGGCTGCTTCTGCTTTTCATTCTTCTGGTTGTAAGATGTTAATGGTATGGTTATGTAAGATGGTTTGTAAGATGTTGGTGAAATACTTGCCTCCACTCAACAGTATTCACAGGAGCCTTCTTATGATTTAACTGTAGTCCAAGACATTCTGCAAGCTGAGGAGCCAACTTTGAAGAGTGCACCATCAGGCTCTGGTGTAGCTTGATGAAGCATTGCAATTACTGTCTTCAGCACTGTCACCTTTGAAGATCTTGTCCACAAGGATTTCTGGCTCAGGAACTTGGAAGTTAATAGCAAAGGTGAGAAGACTAGTATCAAGGTTTTCTTCTTGACTGACTAGTGAGTTTGGGGGTTCAGTCACTGTTTCATTTGTACAGGTTTGGGAGACAGATGAAGTAGGCCCAGTTTTCTGTCTCAGTTTGCAAGGTAGACCAGGTTTCTGTCTCACAACCTGGTAAGGTGGATGAGGTAGGTCCATCTTCTTTTGACTAGGCGGGGAGGAACAACCAGTTGGACTAGCTGTGGTTTCCAGTTCTGCCCTGTCAATTAAATCCAAATCTTGAAGAAGTTTTCATCTTTCAGCTTTGGTTTCAACTGCTTACAGGCAACATTCTGAAACTTTTCAACTTTGTCATCTCCTATTGTGTGCTCCAAAGCTTGGACAAGTTGATCTGAGTCAGGACTGCCATTTTTTGCTGAATATTGTTGATGTGGACACTGAAAATAGGGTCGTCAGGTGACTCGACATGCACTGCAAGCTTCTCAAGATCAATTGCGGCTGTGTCCAATGGGTATAGACTGCAAGTGCAGAATCTGCTTTTGATAGCCTCTTTGTTCATATTGTTTGGCATGAATTCTGCTATCACTGATGCAAAACTTATTTTGGTTTCTTCAAACCTTGGTTGGCGGTCTCTGACTCTAACTTCAAAGTCTTTTCTCCTCAAAAATTCTTTCCATCTTTCCTAGAGGCTCCTAAAAACGGCAACATCAAGAGGTTGCAGAATAAATGTAGGATTTGGGGGCAGTATTACCAATTAAAATTGTTCTTCTTTGCATAATTCACTCAGTTCAAGTGTAAAATGAGAGGCATGCCCGTCAAGAAACATGAGTACAGGTCTCTGGAAGTTGTTTTGATTCAGGTAAGGAACCAGAACATTTTCATACCTTTGCAAAAGTTTGGGCCCTGCATCCAACCTGTCCCTGACACAGAGGCATACATGTAGTCTGGACAAGTGTCCACAACATTTTTATGCACTTTTCTTGACTTGTACTTGTAAACAATAAAAGGCTTTGCATATTCACTGGCGCCATTGACCATAAACACAACAGTAATATTCATTTTCTCTTTTCTCTTGTGAGACATATAACTTGGCAGCTGCCCCACTTTGCAAGAACATTTTATCCATGAGGAATGAACAGAAACCTTGTCTCATCTGCATTCCATATTCTTTGTGGTCAACAGCTGGATCCAGAAATTCTTCAAGTCCTTTTTCTTTCAAGTCATTTTTATGGTTGAGACGCCGGTTTTCGATCTTTTTGCGGGTTAAAGAAGAACACCCTCTGTGAAGATTCTCGAGTTTTCGTTTGGAAATGGCAGGTTATCATTTCAGAAAGGAATAATATCAGTGCTTGGTCGGTTTTCCAGTCTCTGATGAGGCCACGCCGTTTGCTTTTTTCCATCATAATTGTCACTGTGTTGAGCAGGTTGGCTTTTGATAATGGGAAACCAATTCTCTGGTTCCACAAAACAATCTCCTCCAGTTTTTCTTCCTCAGCCTGACTTAGGTAAGAAGGTCCTTGAACTTTGCCCTTTGTTTGTTTCTTCTCGTTTTCTAATTCAAACCCCTCCTCCTTTTGCTTGACTATATGGTTCTGCAACGTCATTGCAGGAATCGAGTACTTCTTTGCTCTTAATTTCATCCTGGATGGTCCCATGAAGTAATCTTCAACAGCTAGCTTCAAAGTGGAATTTTCATAAGTTTTGTAGTCTCCTCGTCCAGTTGCTGGTGTCTTTTTCATTCTCTTCTCCTTCACTTGTGAAGCTCTTCTCTCTGTACTCTCTGCAAAGCTTACACCTTCATGTTCCGTGTCCGTGTTGTTTTCCCATTTGACAGCTGCCATGTCGAATTCCGACTCAGAATCTTCTATGGGAGCAAGAACGTTTTTCCCTGGAACTGTTTTTTTTTTTTTTTGGGGCAAGTGCATATTTCAAGGTGCCAAATTTTTGTGCTTTGTTTTTTGCTTTTTCTCAGGTTTTGCTTCCTCTTCCCAGTTGCTATCATCTTTTGATTGTTTAGTGTTAGTAGGTTTATAAACTTTGGCTGGAAAGTTTGGTTCCTTTTCATCTTCTGTGCCGACCCCACTGACAGCAACTCTCCAAAGTCTAGTTTGCCTGAAATAAAAACAGATCAGAAACAAAAGTCAATAAAGTCAAAGTCTAATCCGTTGTCAGTAACCTTTTATGCAAGTTTTCTTTTACATACAAAGTGGGTCAATCTTTTTTAATCTTCACCAGGCTACATTCTTAACAAAACTTATTTTCTGCTAAGGATAGGAAAATTGTGAAAAATGAGTTTCAGCACAAGGATAAGGAGAGAAAACAATATAGCAAACTTAAAAGAAATCCAAGATTCGAACCCTTTCCTAAATTTCGAAACCTTCCGGAATTCTGTTCTTTCAAGTAAAATTGTTCAGTTCAAGTAAATTCAAACCCTTTTTTGAACCTGTCGGCAACGGTTCGAAACGGCAATAAAAGTTTGAATTCTGTCATTTCAAACCATCCAAAACTTTTTGAAAAGGGCTTACTTCTCTAGAAGAGAACTGGTTACTGCTACTGGCCTTAAATGTTAAATTCATCACTTTCTTTCATTAAAATTTCGATCTAAGCCTTCCATAAGACTACTAAAATTATGGATCTGAGAGCACAAAAAATTCGAACCTTAGCAGACCATTTGAACCTTTTCTGGAAAATCACGATTTTGTGCAATTCTAGCAATTGTTATGTGACCATTCACCCTCCCTTACATTGAGCACCAACCAATCAGGCATATCAAAAAGAAAATCTTTGTAAAGACAACAAATGACTTAAATATGAAACTTTTTTAAAACTCACCTTTTTTCTCCAACATCACTCTGCTAAAGCATGTTTTCAGACACGTGGTTATAAATCTTTTTCTTCTTTGAGGTTAACGTTTTCTTGCAGCTGGAGACCACAGAATAGGTGGGTGTGTGCATTACCAGACGGTGCTCGATAGGAAAGGACGTGTTTTCCATTTTTAGTGACGAAAAGTTAAAATTTTCGAACCTCCATCCACTTCTCTAGGGTTCGAATCATACCGGACGTTACCTTACCAAACTGACTAAAAATAAGCACCCGAATCTAGGATTCTGTTTATGAATAAACTTAGTGAAGTAAGGGCGTCTTTGGTAAGTAAGGGCTTCAAGCCTTTGGTCGTGCTCTTTGTGGTTTCTCCCATATATTATAATATCATCCTCGAGTATTCTAATGCTCTCTAGTCCTTCAAATGCCTCTTCCATTTTCCTCTGGAGCCTGTCTTGTGCAAACACCAGACCAAAAGAGTATCTCTTCCATCAGTAGCTTATTGTCCATAGATACTGCTGAAGGTTGTGTAGTAGGAAGATTGCATGGAGAGTGGGAGTATCCAGTAGCATGAGCGGACATCTAGCTTGCTGAATACTGCTGCTTCATCAAGCTCAGCAACAGCATCTTCGAATGTTGGGACTGGGTATTGGGGGCATTTTATCACCTTTTTCAGGTCCACAGGGTTGATGCAGAGTCTTATGCCTCCATCCTTTTAGTCAACCATTACCATGGCATTAACCCAATCCGTTGGTTCACTGACCTTTCAATGATTTTGAGACTTTCTAGTCATTATAACTTGTCCTTTAGCTTCTGCTTCAGAGCTAGTGGTGTTTTCCTTGCTGGATGTACTGTGGGCATTGTGTTGTCCTTTAAGCGTATTTCAAATTCCGTTTCAAGTTTCCCTATGACCTTAAATACGTCGCAATTATTGGTTACTGGTGACTGTTTGATGTTCAGGACAAGCTTGATCAGATTCATGTCTTTTCTTGCCTTGAAACTGGTTATGGGTTTGGTGTTTGACTCAACTACATAAAAGGCAAGTGACTGCACTGGTCCATTTTGTAACAACAAGAGATGTTGCAGACTCCTAGATGAGGTATGGTCAACCCACAGTAGCTGGTGAGTTGCTGTGTGGATTTTAGCAGCTGCGGCTTTGGTGACAGTTTTTTTAGGTATTGGGAAGGCAGGATGTTGACCTGTTGTCCACACAGAGAAATCTTAGCAAAAATTTATCTTTGTTGGAGTCATCATTGATGGTATATAGGAACACCTCTGTTTCTTTGCGGTTGTGCATGTCATTGTGGATGGTGGAATATTTGTGGCTTCATTTGCAACAGTGTTTACAGCCTTATTTTTACATACTCTTGCAAAATGGTACTGTTTTTTGCACTTGGCACACATTTTTCCTTTTTCACGGCACACATGCTGGGGTGAGTAGATTCCACTGCAGAAATATCACTCTGGCTTCTTGTGTAGGGAGCTGAATCTATTTTTTTTGCAATAGCATCCACTTCTTGTTTTATTTCCTTTTGTTCAAACCAACCCAGATTAGGAGGTAGACACATTTTACTTTCTCAAACTTTTCAGCAAGGGGGCCTTCACACATGAGCACTGCATGGCTTTCAAATGCATTTGATTCTGAATCGATATTGTCAGCATTCAAGTTGATTGATGGTTGCGTGATATCCATGACTTTTGACACCATGTAGAATTTTTTGGTTTATAATTTATTTAAAACCCAATCACCTAGAACAACAACATAATATAAGCACACGCAAGCAAATAGCAAAGCATAATATAAGCACGAGCTGCCCATGTAAACATCGGCAACTTGCATAGCTTACAACCCTTGCTCTGGGGGCTGTGGGGGCTAATAAACCCTTGAGGCATAGTTATTTGATTGTTGGACTATTTTGAAGAAGATGGATATCTCAAAGTTTTGATCAGATGTCTTAAGGGGAAAAAGAGGCGTGGCAGGGGGGCTGGTTGCCATACAGTCACTTTTGAATCTTGAAAAGAGCACTATAACTGTCAATTTCAAGTCGAATGAGCCGCTTCCGAAGTTTATACGACCCCCCTTCCATATGAAGCAGTTTGGAAAAAGTTGATAACAACAATACATTGGAGCCTTACGCTTCTTGAGCATAGGTGACACTAGAGCGTTGCTTCTTATAACTTATCATTTGACTAAAAAAAGTAACATACTGCCTATATAAAGTAATTATTTTTATGTGATTCATCTCCAAAAACTACTACTACTACTACTAACAACTCACCGCAGCACCAAGCCGCCTGAGGCCAACACAGCTACGCACACTCCTCCTCCTAACCAATCTATTCAAAACCTCCCTTTTTACACCCGCCCACGAAGTTCCCATTTCCTTTAAATCTTTCTTTATGACGTCCTCCCACCCCAGACGGGGACGACCTGCTTTCCGTTTAGCCCTAGATGGTTGGTCGAAAAGAAGAATCTTCGGCAATCTGTCATCCTTCATCCGCACAACGTGCCCTAGCCACCTCAACCTTTCTTTCATTATAGCCCTAGAGAGTGGCATTGAACCACATTTTTCGTATAGCCTATTGTTTGAAATACGGTCAGTCAGCCGGGTACCCAGAACAATCCTTAAGCAATTTCTCTGGAAAAAATCTAGCCAATCTTCATCCGCTTTTCGGAGCGTCCATGCTTCAGAGCCATATTTGACCACTGTCATCACTGTAGCTTCTAATATTCTAATCTTGGTTTGCAGACTTATCTTCCTATTCTTCCAGACTTTTTTTAACTGTGAAAAAACACCCTGAGTCTTGGCTATTCTATATTTAACATCTTCACTGCTCCCACCATCTTTACTAATAATACTACCAAGGTAAGTGAAGCTGCCCACCTGATCAATCTTTTCATTACCCAACGTCACATTTTCATCTTCATTTATTCCTAGTCTTAGTGACTTAGTCTTCCTAACATTAATTTTCAAACCAATTCTAGCACCCTGAACTCGCAAAACCTCTAAAACTTGCTTAGTTTTTTCTTAATGTCTGTAGTCGAAAATAGTTGAAAGTAGTAAAAAGACTGCCATATTAACAATATGAACAACGAAAAGTCCGTGTATTTTGAGTACAATCTATTTTCTATTAGTTAAATCTACTAATCACTGCATTTAATGAAAAAGAACACAATCTAAATTTTGCATTTAGACCATTTAAAGTTTGGCAGATCAGTGACCAGGAACGTAAGAATGGCTAGCAACGTAAGGAAGTCCACTTCTTTCTGCAGATAATTCTCCATTTTTTAAAACTCTTTCTGTTGTGTTAAAAATTTGTTAATGTCTGATTAATAGCAGAAAGTTAACTACTTGCCAGCATGGCAAAAGTTTCACAACATAGTTAAAATGGAAAATAAGCAACTGGTAACTGACAAAACGAGAAAACACTAAGGCCCAGCGCCCACGGGGCAACTGTTTCAAGATAACGGCTGGAAACTAGTCTCATCTGCAACTGGTTTACGACCAGCTTACAACCAAAATGAAACGTGTCTCCGCCCATGGACGAGAGTGGTTGTGGATCAGTTGTATTTATCTAATTGAGCAGTGCAGTGTGGTTAACTATGTTGAGGTCTGATGAGGAAGACTTACTATGATTACTATGAGTACTGCAGGTTTCGTTGGGTTCAGAGGGAGTATTGGGCCCATCTCTACTTGGAAAAGAATGCAAAGTCTCGTCTGTTCTTAGCAACAAAAGAACTGTCTCAAACAGATAGAAAATTTATCGCATTTGACAGAATGTCGAAGCAATCTTCATGATTCTCCACTTCTCCTACGAATTTCACGTTTAATTCCTGGTCTGACATGTTGAGAGCCAAAATAATTGGACAATGTCAACGCCGTAGCTCCCGAAAATGTGTGGGACAACTCTGCAACGCAACTGAGACCACGGCTTGAGGCTCATACGGAACCGGTTTTAGACTGATTGGAAACCAGTCTCATCTGAATTGCCTCGTGGGCAGGTCCCCACTCTACTTCAAGGCCATGGTCACAAAAAGGGTGCTGGGCATAGAAAGTCAACTAATCATACGTCAAACAGTTCGTGGTAACATAAAGTAAGCAGCAAAACCGGCTCAATTGTAACTGAGATTGTATAGAACGGAATTTTGACACCAATAGATATATGAAAAGAGTTCACTAAATATGCTGATTCTAAATATATAAGCTTCATTAAGTTTAGTTATACCCACCAAAGGCTACAAGCCTGAGAATTTGGAAAAAAAAGGACAAACAACCTCTAAAAGTCATAGAATGGTAATGAAAATCACACCATTAGATTCAGCACATCAAAGAACCCTACTGTAGGAATTTCAAGCTCCTATCTGCAAAAATGTAGAATTATTGTATTTTTGCTACAAGAAAGATCACGGATGCGGGTTTATTTGTTTGTTTTTTGTTTTGTTTTTTCTTGTTTTCCCCAGCGGTGATCGTATCGACCCATTGGTCCTAGAACGTCGGGAAAGGGATCATTCGAACGGAAACTAAAAGTTCTAGCGCTTTTTTTAAGTGACCAAAAAGACTGGTGGGCAACTAGGCCCTCTCCCACGCCTCTTTTTCTCAAAATTGTCCGATGATAGTTGAAAGGCCAAATAACCATGCCTTTGGAGATAACATGACCCCCCCTCCCCACAGCCCCTGGGGAAAGGTATTTAAGTTATAAAATTTGTCCATTGTTTATGTATAGTATTTGTTATTGGGAAGTATGCATACATTTTCCGGGGGGGGGGCGAATTTTCTGTGGGGGATATTCTACAGTGAGAATTTCAATGGGATGGGAAGTTTCCATTGGGTGAATTTTTCAGGGGAAATTGTGCACTGGGGGAATTTGTTAGAATTTCTCTAAAGAATTCTTATGCCTTGCTTTCTCTTTCCCGACTCAATTTTGCGCGTGGTGATGTTAAGGGTAATTGTCCGTGCTAAATTTTCACCAGGATTGAATTGTCTAGAAGATATATCCGCGAGGAGGATGAATTTTTCCCTGGAGGTGGAGCCATATTTCCTGGCATTATTTTAAAAACGATCAGAAATTAAATAAAAAAAACAAGTTTTTTCAACTGAAAGTAAGGAGCAACATTAAAATTTAAAACGAACAGAAATTATTACGTATATGAGAAGGGCTGTCTCCTCCTCAACACCTCGCTCTTTACGTTAAAGTTATTTAGTACTTTAAAAACAGCTTCTTATTGTTCTAATTAAACAAACCCTATGTTTCAGGAGTCGTCCTTAAAGAAGTGGGACAAAATTCAAACTTTAGCGTGAAGAGCGAGGCGTTGAGGAGGGGCAATCCCCCTCATATACGTAATAATTTTTGTTCTTTTTAAGTTTTAATGTTGCTCCTTACTTTCAGTTGAAAAACCTTTTCTTTGTATAGTAAGGAAGCTGGCAATCAAAAATTAATTGCTACCCTCTGTGAACTAGCCAACCATATTTAAGATATCCTTGCAGGGCCACTGTTGAAAATGTTTATATTTTTTAGGATCTAAGATAGAAGAGAATGGATAACAGAGATTATACAATTAGTTTCCTTCATGTCCAGCATCAAAATACAAAAGGAGGACTTCGTACTGTTCTTGCTAAGCACATTGGAGAAAGAAACATCGAATCCCATATTTTTTCTGTAAGTGACCAGTTTTTTTGTGAATTGATTGTTGTGTTAGACTACAGAGAAGGGAGAAACTAAGCAAGTAGTATCTTCTTATTGTGACTAAAAAATTGTGGTGATAAGAGTCAATACAGACGCAAGGTGATGAGATTAACGGCCTGTTGCTTGCTTTGACATATTACATATTCGCTTTTTAAATATTACCGCCAGTTGGTAATATGCATCTTAATTTACCAACTATTAAGTTAAATTATGCTAAATTCACCAACTTCTGTATCTTAATAATTGTCTTAATTTATATTTCACGATTAACAGCCAGTTGCTTGCTTTTACATATGACATATTTACTTTTTACATATCAAAAAGTTCGTTTTAACGAACTGTAAGTAAGGAGCGACCTGGCTCAATAGTAACCGAAACTCTAAGAACAGAATTTGGATGCCAATAGATACATAAGAAAACTTAGATTTTTTTGCTGATTTCAAATATGTAAGTTTTATCAAGTTTAGTCTTACCCAACAAAAGTTACGAGCCCGAGAAAATTAGCCTTATTTTTCAAAAAATGGGGAAACAGCCCCTAAAAGTCATATAATTTCAAGGAAAATCACACCGTGAAATTCAGCGTACCAGAGCGCTCTACTGTAGAAGTTTCAAGCTCCTCTCAAAATTGTGGAATTTTGTATTTTTTGCCAGGAGAAAGATCACGGATGCGTGTTCGTTTGTTTTTTTTCCCCTGGGTGGTCGTATCGACCCAGCAGTCCTAGAATATTGCAAGAGGGCTCATTCAAACGGAAACTAAAAGTTCTAGTGCCCTTTTTAAGTGACCAAAACGTTGGAGGGCAACTAGGCCCTCTCCCACGCTCATTTTTTCCCCAAAGTCACCTGATCAAAATTTTGAGATAGCTATTTTGTTCAGCATAGTCGAAAAATCTAATAAGTATGTCTTTAAGATGACTTAATCCCCCACAGTCCCGGGGGAAGGGTTGCAAGCTGTGAACTTTGCTCATTGTTTACATATAGTATAGGTTATTACGAAGTATACAGACGTTTTCAGGGGGTATTTTTTCTTGGGGGGGGGTATTTTTTCAATTCTATATTCTTGGTCAACTTTCTTAAGACCATAGGCGGGCGTGCCTTGTTTGCCTCTTATTACAGGCAATCTAACGGTCTTATGTCAATTTTAAATTTTTGGACAACATTTTTAAGTTTTAATATTGCTCCTTACTTTCAGTTTAAAAAACTTGTTTTTTTTTTTGTTTAATTACCTTCAGAGGCAAGATTACAAGGTTCATAAATTGAGTAAAATTTTATTGGGACCTGTAATTGAGATTTGGAATGGGGTCTCAGCAGAGGAAAATCCCAGAAACCAGCTTGATATTTCTCTAAGTGAAGTTTCTACCATTTTATGCAACAACAAATGGTGCTGGCTACCTTGTTGTGGAAAACCTTATTTTAAAGTGTGTTGAGTAATTTAGAATCGTAATTAACTAGATTAGAATGCGTTTAATGAAATGTTTATAGTTTCTAAATTAGTTCCAATATCTTTAGATGATTTTAGCTACATTTTTGTTTCTTAGGAGGCCTTGCACAACAAAAGTTACAAGCATTTGCTTAATTTTCGAAAAAAAAAACATCCCAAAAAACTCAAGCATCTTAATGAAAATCACACCGTTAGATTCAGCATATCAGGCACAGTAGACAGAATATACCAGTAAGCTTATCGCAGATCATTTCTGGTCTTCGTTCACAAAAAGCTCCTCCCACTTATTTCTGCATTAGCGGGAATGCGGGTTAGTCTGTTTACGTCTGTTTCGATTGTTTCAATGCACTTTGATGCAAACAGACGGAAACAGAATAACCTGCATTCCCGCTAATCTGACTTCGCCTATGTTTATATCTGCAAAAACGTTCTCCGGAGCACTCGCACCCCGGTCTGGGTTTTTATAATGAGTGAGATAGAGAATGATCATACTGGATAATTATATGAACTGTGATATCAGGGTACCCTGCTGTAGAGGTTTCAAGCTTCTATCTACAAAAATTTTGAAAAGACCACATGTTTGTTATTTTTGTTTTCCAGGGGCGTTCGTCTCGAAACAATTTGCCTAAAAGATCGGGAGAGGGCTCATTTGAACGAAAATCAAAAGTTCTATTGCTCTTTTTAAGTGAACAAGAAGGCTGGACGACAACTAGAAAGCTGGATGAACAAGAAGGCTTTAGGGAGAGGGATGGAGGCCCCCTCCCACTTCCTTTTTCCTCAAAGGCATCCGATCAAAATTTTAAGATACCCATTTGATTCAGGATAGTTGAACGGTCCAATAACTATGCCTTTGGGGATGATATAACCCCCCATAGTTCCCGGGGAAAGGGTTGTAATTTACGCAATTTGCTCATTGTTCAAATCTAATATTTGTTATTGGGAAGTGTTTTGAAACCATTTTTTGGGGGAAGAGAGAATTTTCTACAGGGACTATTTTCCGTAGAAAGGAATTTTTCCTCTCTGTGGAAATTGTAATGCATTTTTTAATTAATATTTGTCATTGATTTGAGGATTTTGCAGAGGAGTAATTTCATTGGCAAGGACTTACAGTCGCACATTTTGCGAACGGTTTTAATTAATTATTTTTTTGACAGTTTTTCAGCTAATAGCAACTTTTTGTGATCATTTGTAATCCTTGTCACTTTTGCAAATGTAAACTTTTGTTAAAAAGTTATTTTTAAATAGAAAAGGAAATTTTCTCTTTTCGTATCCTACTTTTATGTTAAGAAATTATGTCGGTTTACATTAAGTTTTTCAAGTTTTTTCAAGTTCAATATGGGTTTTAATTCAAAAAAAATATAAAACATACACTTAACTCAGTTCCTTGTGCATTGATGCACGTTTGGGCCCGTAGTAATTGCACACTTCTATCTTTTTTATCTTCAAAAAAGAAAGTAGAGTGTGGGGTCCCACAAGGGTCAATCTTGGGACCTCTACTTTTCATTATTTTCATTGATCGAGTGAAACACTACCTGTCAGAGGCTGGTGCCATCCTGTTTGCAGATGACACCTTGCTCTTTCTGGCAGCGCCTTCACTTGATGTTTTATATAATAAAATTCATAATGCAGTTTCTGAATTTCTAATTTTTTCTCAGCAAAATATGTTAACCCTAAACTTTTCTAAAACTTTTTTCATGATATTTTCTAGACTTTTGTCTAGTGCTGGAAATGACCATATCACGGTTCAAGAAAATGTGATAAAGAGAGTAGCAACAACGAAGTATTTGGGGTTTTAATTGATGAAAACCTGTCGTGGAAAAACCATTCAAGTGCAATAGCTGAAAATTTAAGCAGAGGCCTTGGGGTGATGCGAAGAATTAAAAATCTAGTCCCAAAAAAGATCCTGAAAATGATTTATTTTTCTATATTTTACCCATATATTAGCTACGGATGCTCTATATGGGCAAGTAATTTTGTAACATGTTTCAAAAGAGTACAAAACTTCAGAATAGAGCTGTAAAATTATTATCTGAATCTGATGATTCTGATGAGGTTCCTGCTCATGAGCATTTTAAAAAGAATAAGTTAATGGATGTATCCCAAATTCGAGATTACCAAGTCGCGATTTTCTCGTATAAATATTTGAATCAGGTGCTCACCCCTGCTTTTGAAAATATTTTTACTTTTAATAGAGACCGTCATGATCATAATACAAGAAAAGCTGATAACTTAACTCATGAGTTTAGGAGCACCACTCGGGCATCTTTTGTGATTCGCCATTATGGTCCCCATGTTTGGAATATATTGCCCGAGTGTGTGAAAAATGCGCCTAGTCTTCCGGCTTCCAAGTCACGGGCAAAGAAGTTTCTTTTATCTCGTGAGTGAATTTTTCCCCGATTTACTTTGCTTTTTTTTTCTATCTACTTCTTGTCTTTTCCTCTTTCTCTCTTTTTTCCTTTATTCCTTCATCAGATAAGTTTCTTGTGTGTTGAGTAGCAAGGTATGAATGTTGTTTTAATTAGATGAGAGTGATAACCTCGCTTGCCCTTTCAAGCTTATTGCCTTTCTTGGCAGGCGAAAGGCGAATAGTGTTTGTTTTCTTTTTTAATAAATGTATATCTCATCTCATATATCTCATTTCTCACACTCTAAATACAGCGTGGCCTCCTGTCCTCTCCAATTTCCACCCCGAACCGCCATCAAATATGTCTAGTTTTATGTGTTTTGTTGAAAATAAAGAGTTACGGATCTATTTCCTTCACAGCAGAAGTAGTTGCAGTTTTCATAAGCATTTGTCATTTATTTAAGGATTTTGCAGAGGAGTATTTTCATTGGCAAAGATTTAAGAGTCACATATTTTGAAAATGATTTTTCGTGGCTAAAAGTAAACAGTTTTTTTATCTATGCCTACGTGAGTGAATGAGATCGTGGTTTCTCCTGAAAATAAAAATGACCGTTCTCTCAAGACTAGAAATTCTCTAGTCTCTATTCCTTCTTGAAATTTTCAGAGATTAATAATTTAGCAACACGTATTGTTTGCGTTTTTGATGAACGGAACTATCATTGCAGACCGGAGACCTTGGAGCATACTGACAAACGAATTATTTCAAATATTTTAGTGCAGCAACCAATAGACTTTAATGTCTACAGTTTATGGCAGGGCCGTAAATTGAGGTTGTACAATTTACGGCCCCACCTGGTGGCCAACCTGGGATAGGAGAAACACTTTCTGTGCGTTGAGTCATTGGCTAAACAAAACAGAATCTGCAAGTGTTTTTTGACTCGGCATAAAAGTAGTATTTGGAGTTAGGATTATGGTGTATTACTACTTACTTACTTCTTACAACTCATTGATGCACCAAGCCTCCCAAGGCCAACACCGCTGCGTATACTCCTTCACCGTCACCGTCTATTCAAATTTTCTCTATTTACACCCTCCCAAGTAGTCCCATTTACCTTTAAGTCCTTTTTTACGAGCTCTCCCTACCCCATTTTCGGATGACCTAGATATAGACGACCTAGACGACCTAGGACCTTTTAATAGGACGATCTACGACGATCTTTTATAAAATGTCATCCTTCCTCTGCAGACCGTGTCCTAGCCGTCTCAACTTTTCTCTTCTTATAACCCTAGAAAGCGGGATCGAACCACCTTTTTCGTACAACTTACTATTTGAATTTCGGTCAGTCAGATGGTCACCTAGAAGAATCCACCTACAATTCCTCTGGAAATATCTAAAAAATCCTCCTCCTTCTTTCAAAGTGCCCACGTTACTGAAATATGCTTGACCTTTGTCACCACTGGGACTTCCAATATTCTTATCTTGGTTCGGAGACTTTTCTTCCTATTTTCTCTACTTTTTTCAAATGTGAAAAAAAAAACAACAACCTAGGCCTATGTTATCCTACTTTTGACATTTTCACTGCATCCGCTGTCTTTACTAATAATACTACCTAAGTAGGTGAAGCTGTCCACTTGATCAATCTTCTCGTTACCCAACGCCACCCCTTCACCTTCATTTAGTCCCAGTTTAAACGATTTAGTTTTCTTAACACTAATTTTGGAAACCCATTCTGGCATCTTGAACTCTAAAAACTTACAAAATATTCATTCAATTTGAAAACATTTTCATCTAGGATACTCAAATCATAAGCGTAATTTGAGACTAGGAGAGTTTTACTTTCCTATTTTATTCCACGCTCTCCCATTTAATAAAGTGTTTGAAAAACATTTATTGCCATTAATTGCTTCAAAATGTCTAGTGGGAAGCAAGCAGCTTCAGTTAAGAACTTATATTGGCTTTGCCACTGCTCACTGCATTAACTGGACTATTATGCGCAGGGCTTCTGCAAAAGATTTTCTGTGTTTACCTGCAGCGTTGACATTTCTGTCACTTTTGATTGTATTTTGCATTCTCAAGCGTTGATCCTTAAATAGTGTCTTTTTTACAGTTTTGACATAATTGTTACCGGGAATGTCAAAAATATGGTTAATGTCAACATTCACCGGTGAATGTCCAAAATTCCTTTTTCTCTACTTGGATTCAATTAGCTTTAAGAATCAGCTTTTTCCGTCTTATGCAGGCTATGATGGTAAAAGTTAAAGTTCGGCTAGAGTATGTTAGGTTAACTTTGGTTATAAATATCAGAATTGGGTTAAAAACTTAAGCTAACCTAACCAAACCTAACCTAACCTGTCATCATCAAACCTTGCATTAAATGGAAAAAGTTGACTGGCAACGCTAACCAAATCCAAGGAGAAAAAAAGGTATTTCGGTAATTCACCAGTGAAAATAATTATCCAGTGCTTTGGGAAGGTGTACGTCTGCTTAAAGGTTTAAGACAGGGCTCTTGTTTAAGCCCCACTGTGTTCATTTGCGCCACATATGCAGCCCCAGAAAGCTAAAGGGAATTTTCATCCTTGATGGGCTTGATATCAGTTATTTGTCATATGCCGATCAGTTACAAACTGCTGCTTAGCTTTTCTATTTCTGGTTTACGGGATGACCTTGCTAAGAGTGTTGAACTTCGTAAGTTTATTGTCCTTGCTGTAAGGGTATCTGAATCAGAATACTGTATATCTAATTGGCTTACGAAGTACGATTTTTCCTGGTTCGCTATATACTGAAGGTATTGTTGTTAATAAATCGAATCATTTATGGCACCCATGTATTGATTATGATTCTACGACTAGGTCTACTATCGTGCTTATTAAAGACAAAAACAAAAATACTCTAATCTCCTATATTTTCTTCAAGGGAGGACAATATACTTTATTATATAATTAAAAGCAACTGGTCAACTGGTTCTGGTCATGAAAAAGAGCAGTCTATTTGGAATAAACGGGTTGACCTATTCTACAACTTTAAACAAGAGTTTCTGAATCACTTGATCTTTGGATGTCAATCCATATATCGATAAGTAGTGCATAGAAAGAAAATCTTTAGAAATGCAAGCTTCAAGCCCAATGATGAGGCTCGGTACCCCATTAATGAGGTGCTGCTTTCATGGCTCCCGCTTTGCTGAAAAATTATTGCATAGAAGCATCATCAATATTTTGGGGTCCTCCAGAGTTGCACAGAAGAGTGTATATACATTAGTGTTACACATGGGCCCCTTACCTCCAGTAAAGTCGAGAAATCATCATAAACCCAAAAGCAGACCAAAACGGAATCCTGAAGCCTCCCCCATTAAACAAAAGGATGTAAATTCAGAATTGTTGTCTATTCAACTTTTTTTTTCAGATTGGATCCCTTTAAGGTTGGATTCACTGGTCTATACTCTATCACTCTTACTCCATTTAGTATTGAATAATGTAGCAAATTCGAATCATATAAAGATTTAGGAATGAACTGGATAACTGGTTTCAATTATTTTCCCTTTGTCAAACATAAAAAGAGAAAGCTTTCAAAACTAATTGGCATTAAAGGCAGTGTCACCGTCTTCAGGTTCATGGTATTCTGGCAGAAGATCGGCAAGCTATAGAGCAATCCAGACCCGGCTTCTTTCATGAGTTTCTTTCTGAGTCACAGCTATTCGGCTTACAGGAGCACTTCACAACTTTCAGAAGCTGCAATGGAGCCGGAGATAAATCAGCCATCGTCAGAACCAAGGCTGTTTATTTGCACCTAAATCCCCACTGAAGAAGGTCGAGACTGCTATTTCCACTTCAATTTTGAACCTGATGATAGACACACAGCGAGTGAAGCTTTGCACATGCACGTGTGGGTGGCAAGTCTCGAGGATGTTGATACCTTCTTTCGAAAGATACGATAGCGAGCTGAGTTTAGGTCTTCATCTCTCTTGTGCCCATAGATGGACATTAAAGCACGTTCTCCAGCACTATCTATCTATGCTCGTCTTAGGAAAGCTAGAGTACTTCTTCGGAACGCCTTATTTTCCTTAAATATGCCTATAGTATTTCCTTTTCCAACACCATGCATATGAGAAGTGGTGTCGCAGCCAAGTAGTGGATGGCCGAAACGCATGGAATTGCAGAGTTCTATTCCCAAGCTAGTTTTCATCATCTGAATGCCCACGCAACAATTATACCGCCTTGTTTCGATTCTGGAGAATAACATACCTTGTTGGAATTGCAACTGGGATGAAACAATAAAAGAGCGATTAAGTCAGTATCATCACCAGCTAGTACAGTAGGAGAATACTGGACGCCTCAACAGCAGTTTTAACGGTCTTCACATCCGCGTCACCTTCTCCGTGTATAACTTCGATCTCCCCTTTCACATAAGATTTCACCGAGCATGAGGATGAACCTTCCTTAATTTTTTTGTTGGATAGAAATTCGTCCTTGGAGGTAGAAATTGCTGTTTACTGAATCTCCAGTAAACAGCAACTCTCTTCTGTTAAATTTCACACGTCTGCTTTGTGTCTGGTCTTTTCAGACAGACATCATATCCGTCAACACTCACTGTAGGTTATGGGTATTGCGTTTCGATAAATGTCAAGTACAGGTCGAATATCATTGAAAAGCTGCTTCTAATCATCACTGAAGTCTGTCTGCAAGATCAGACTTGTTTGGTCTCCTCATCGTCGTCAAAGAGGGAAGAAGGAACATCATATAATTTGTGTTTGAAGCAGTTTTTTTCTGGTATGATTGAACGTTTTGCAACAACCAAGAACCTCTGGAAGATTAGGCTAGGATCTATCTGCTTGATGCCCGGTGAGCCTGCTCGCTTGGCTGTCATGAGGGTTACTTGTGATTTCTTTCTGAAAAGATAATCCTTTACTGGCTTGTCGACCATACCATCAAGAATCGCTGTTCTTACTTTTAGAGCTTCTTCCGTGTTTTATTCTAAGGGAGCCAGTATTCTATTCACTACATTTCTCAGTCCTTCACAATATTATAATAAATTTGACTTTTCAAGCATTTCTATGACGGTCAATGTATTTCCGTGGTCTCTTTTTTGTCTTGAGATTTCCCTGTGTTGTTTGCTAGTCCAGTATTTCTTTCCCGTAAGATCTGCACGAGATTGTTTATTTGAATGCAAGCAGAACACGACATAACCCAAAAATTTTGCTGAAATTATGTCGTTCCACCTCCACCAGTAAGGCCTCTGGATGTCTTACGACTCCCCATAAATTCTTTTTCTATAACCAGGTTAGCTGATAACCCAGCCCTCTGCCTTTCTGAGTGCTTTATCATATGAAGACAATTGTCGCAAAAAGATCTGTTTATTTCTGCGTGACAAACGGATAGCTTGTCCATTTTTGAAGGTAGATTCTTGCAGTTGTTACATACTTGCTATGGTTTGCTGCTGTGAGATAGAGAAGCTGGCTTTTTTCTATGTGCAGATGTTCTTTCCACAGATCCGAGTCTCTCTACCTTTATGAACCGCTGAATTATGGCAACAATTTCGAGGTACTGCATCCAAAACTTGACTGTTCTCTTTCCATCGAGTTTGACTGTTCTCTTTCCAGTAAATGAAAATCAGTAGCATTTTCTGGTGTAATTTCGAAGGTGAAGGACTAATTAGATTAATTACTGAGTTCAATTGATACTGGTAGAACATTAAGCCACTGATACATGTTAAATTTATCCGAGAGTATTCTTATATTCCTCTCGGTTTATTTTTTTTTTTTTTTACGACGCCGCGAGCTCGATAAAAGTTATTTCTTCCAATATATTTTCCTGATTTATATGTTTTTTTGCCCTCCCCGTCGCACTTTGAGGGCAGACTTGACAAGTTTGGGAACAAAATCTGTTAATTGTTACCAATCCCGGTACTCACAGAAAAGTTTTTGTTTTTTTAATTATTAAGATTTCCATTTTTACTTCTGGCACTCAATAGTAGACCCCGGCGCCGCGCCGATGAGGGAAGACCGGCGGCGGCGGGTCAAAAAACAGCACGCCGCGCCGCGCCGCCGGTAAGACGCCGGCGGCACGCCGCCGGTGCGATCAATGTTGACCGCAAACATTAGTGTTTTCATCAGTCTTTCTCAAATCACAGCTTAAATTTACAACAGATTCGAGCCTATTCATGAGATCAAAAATTCACAAGTCGCTGGCTGGAAACTGGTCTTCTTCATTATTCATCAAGAGAAGTAGAAATCTGGTAGAAACGAAATGGCTGTGGCGTTTCAGAACCCTTGCATAATACGAGTAGTTGAAGTATCTATTAGCTATGTATTCTTAACATAAATAATTATCAAAATTAGTAGTTTTTTTCATCGAGCATTACTGCATATAAAACTTCGAACACCGTATCACAAAATTCGTCTGTTATCTGGGTAAAAACTTTGAATATAACTTTGAACTTAGAAGCTTAATTTTTTCATAGTGCCCTTTGCCTATATCTGTTTTGTCACATTTAAAACAGTTGAAATGGGCGACTTTTATATTGATTATTTTTTTGTTTTGCTCTTTTGGATTCCTAAGAAGCCTTCTTGTATTAAAAACTGGTTTTTAATTACAATTTTAAAAAATGCATTTTAAAGTTTTTTTTGGCTTCTTTATAGAATATATGTCATGTAGGCTAAGGCTGAACTGCTGCTTTTTTATCGCTTTTGGCTGCTCTTTTAGATATTATTCATTTTTTCTTTTGGGGATTCATTCCAAATTATAAACTGATAAATACCTAATATCAGTCAAATTATAAACTGTATCTAAAAGGAGTAAATTTATCAAATTGAAAAATACATGATGAACACTTCACATGAGAACACTTCAATTACAATGACACAAAAAACACTTAATAGTTTATTCGCTATGAAGAAAAATGAAGTGCCAGCTATTTTCTTAGGTAAAAAATGAAAAGCTCATCCGTTTTAAGTGTAATTAAATGAAATAATATGCAGACTGAAGTAGCTCCAGGAAGATGTTGAAATGTTCATCCTAGTTCGTCACTTTTAATCCAAGCAAAATGTTAGGACACTTAGTATCAGTTATTGAGTTTAAGCTTTGATTTCCAAATGCTCACAAGAATTACCAAATTTAAGAAAATCGCGACAATAAGTCACCTGTGGTCAAAATACTTAGACTCCTCTTTGATCCCCACCCAGGCTCAAAGCTTCTGCTATGGTCATTTCCATGGAAATCTCCAAAGAGTTTCTTTTTAAAATAGCTTTCAAGCGTAGTTAGGGGTATTTAGACTTTTTTGCTTTTCTTCAAAGCTTTGAAAAATGTGTTATAATGTTCCAAATGTTACATTTGTGCATATTTTTGGTAATCATTTGTGGGGTGATCGAATTTTCTAAACCACTGTAGATACGTAAGAACGTTGCAACATCTAGTACCCTAAGGTCATAAGACTGTCAAAGACTCCTCCTTGAACCTCCCAAATTGAAAGCTTTTATTATGACCTGGCCTTTTAATGTAACTTGGGCACTGGACCAAGGACCCCATTGTTACTCGAGCGCAACGTTAGGTGGGGATGTCGATATCGCTTTCGTCACACCAGTTCGTTTTAGTGTGAATCTGCCTGGTACATATGAATGAATGTTTTCAAAGTAAACCCGTTTTATCAATAGGAAAAAAAACCGGATTGGACGCATATGTCCCTTTCCCTTTGGACGATAAAACCATGCAAGTGCTGTATCAAGTATAACTCACGAAAATTTTGTTAATTTTGTCAACTTTTCAACTTTTTGGCATCCCTGCTTTCAATAAAAAAAAAAAAATCAAGGTACTATCACTTAAATATAATAACTCCCTATGCCCCCCCCCCTACTGGATACCATCTTGATAAGATACCGTCTCTGCTTTAAATAAAAAAAAATAATTAACTTATTGGCACCCCTGCTTAAAAAAAGAAATCGAGGTATTATCATTTAAATATGATACCTCAATACCCCCCTCCCTCTGGATACCACCTTGATAGGATGCCGTCTCTGCTTTAAATTAAAAAAAGCTTTCATTAGAAAAATAATTTACTGAATAATTAATAAGGTCACTATATGGGTCAAACAAACACGCAAAATAACGTTAAACAGCTTAGTGTTCCTTGAAAAAAAAAAAAAAAAATTGAGGGTATGAGTAAAGGGGTACAAAGACAACAACAAAAATGTCGAAATTATTCAGATATACCACACATTATTGGAAAACTGGGTGATAGATTCGCCATGGCATTCCATAAGATCCAAAGAATCTAATTAAAAGGGAGCACACACAAAAGCCAAATAAGGCCAGTAGCCTATGAGAAATGGCAAAATACCCAACACAATGAACAAGTCCTAATGGGGGGCCCTGGGTCTATCAAAATATTTCAATGCTTTCCCAGGAAATTTGATATCATTTTCTTCTTTCTCCACTTTAAATGAAAAAAAATAATTATCTTTTTGGCATCCCTGCTTTCAATAAAAAAAAATGAGGTATTATCATTTAAAAATGATAGCCCCCTATCCCCCTCCCCTATAGGCAATAATTTACAATTTATTTATGAATTATATTTTTGGGGTAACTTCCGGTTCAATCTTTAATTCCCCAACCTTGTACATAGCTTAGTCTATAGCTAAATTTTGTCTCAACCAAAGGCTGTTTTTTTTTTTTGGGGGGGGGGTTAAAAATGTTCCAGAAAGAAGATTGTATTTTTTATCAGGTGTTCAATAATTGAGTATTAAACATTAAGAAAATCTTATCTAAAAACAGCAAAAAAAAAAATCTGCAAACTTACAATTCAGCTGTAGAAACAATCTGTCGGCTGTCAATTTCAAAATCCAACAAAAGGCCGAAGCTATATAGTAGTGAATGCGTTCTATAATTCTATTCAACTTGAAAATAAAATTCTTGACTACGAATGATGTAAGAAATAGCGATTGGGAAACTGCATTCGAATTGATTTAAACTCATTTCATAAAGACGATACTTTTTTTGTCAACATATGAAGAACTGTGTATATTGCAATATTTGCAATAGCATATTGCATCTGTCTGGTTTTTATGCAAAGTAACAAAAGAGACGAAAATTAATGAACAAGAGAGCAGTGAAGAATTATGGTATACAAAGTAATATTTGGCAGGGAAAGTCACTGGTAATAAATCACTAGGGGTGGCACCGTGATTGCGTGATTTTCGGGGATTCGGGGAACCAAATTTTTTTTCGAGGTGACGCATAGATTTTCGGGGAAATACCCGAAAATTCGGGGATAGTGCAAGCTCTGCTTGATTTCTAATCAGGAAAATCGAAATACTAAACCACACGAGAAGGAAAAGCTCCGACTTTGCGGTTGACGCAATAAAGAATTGCCGTAAAAATAATTTAAAGTCGACCGAACGCCGCCGCCTCTGCCGGCGGCGGCGTGCCTGCGGCGCGCCGGCGGCGTTCGGTCGATCCGCCGGCGCGGCGCCGGGGTCTACTCAATAGCATAGGTGTCAGTTTCTGTAGGTCCAAAGTCCTTTCTTTCCCTTTTTCGTTATCTACGACCAAAGAAACCCTAGAAAGGACACCTTACTCGCTACGATGGATATGTCATTGTTTTTCGGAAATAACCCCTCCCACTTCAAACACTAAAGAGGAATTTCCAAAAATATCCCTGTTATTTTGACGATGGACCATTTTTACATTCATCTACTTAATTTACGACCCCAATAACCCCTTAGAATGCATGTTTTTTCTGTGTATGATTGAGTAATGAATTTTTAACTTTGCCCCCTCTCTGCACTTTAAGGGTGAATTCGATCCATTTCGCCTAGGAGTACCGATGCCGATTTTGGATGTGCTAATAAGCACATCTTTCTCGATGAAATGGTATAAAATCATTTTTGTTGCAATTTATTCAAGGTCGACCTTTTTTGTCGTATCTTTATTGTTTACCATTCATAAGGAGGGGGGGGGGAGGGAGCAACCGAGGCAGTTGCCCTAGACGCCGTGGCTTTGGGGGGGGGGGGGGGGTGCCGTGACTGAGGAATTGCCCACTTTAATCCAAATTTTTACTCCGATCCGGCTTTTTGTTGCTTATATTTGTGTCGGGAAGAGCACTGTAATTAATTTTTCCCCGGGCGCCGCCAACCCTAGGAACGGCTAAGCCTATGGGCCCTCAATTCTATGGAAGTATTGATATGGAAAAGTCTTCAAATAAAACTGGCTTTGCAGTGCCTTTCTGCATAAATAAACAGTTTGGATGCCCTTAGATACGTGGGAGTCGCCGCCATTAGCACATTACGTCTGTTTGTGTATTCCTTACTATGGTTCCCACGGGGGGGGGGGGATCTCTGACTCTTGAGATGGAATACTTAAAAAATGCGCTATTTTGGACATTTCACTTATCTTTCTTTTTTCTTTGAGTGAAGAGCCAAGATTCAGAACAGTATTTGGACAAATTAAAATACGTAAAGTAGAAGATTCAAGAGACTCAACAACGATGACATATTTTACATTTTTTTTTAACCAAGCCTGATAGTTTTTTTTTTTTTTTTTTTTTTTACAAACTCTTTTCTAATTTCGAAACTGTCTTTAGAGTTAATAAAACTGAGACGCCTCTTGTAGCAATGGCACGTACCAGGGAAATGTAGACAAAAGGAAATGGTATTTTATATTAAATTTTGCTTCCATGACGAAAATGTGTAGATTTATTCAGTTTTGGTCGTAACGTTTTCAACCTGGTCTTTTCTATACATAAAGTTGATATTGGGTAACCTAGAGGCCATCTCTGTGTCAATTTTGTATTTCAATTGATAGTGACTCAAAAACGTGAGTTTTCTGTAAACTTTTCGTAGCTACGGTATTAAGCTTTTCAAAGTTTTAATATTTGAGTATGCTTTAATAACTGCTGGAATTTTATTTGTCCCAATTTTTTCTTTAACTGTTTGTTTTTTTTCTTTAACTGTTTTGCTTTGATTTTTTTGGCTTGTTTTTTTTTTTTTATTTGTCACCCAGGTTTTTTTTTCAATGTTAGGGCCTGCTACTACCAAAAAGTGCATAACCGCATATGGAGGTCATTTTCATTAAAAATTGAATTCTAGTTTTTTCCTAATCCGATATCATTTTCACTACCCCAGGCATTTAAAACGGCCAATAGAGTAACCAAAAGAATCGTTCGAACGAGGTGTTCTTCTATTTTCTACAGCTACTGGTTTGATACTGTGACCTTTGAAATCTACAAATACAAATATTCATGGGTTGGGATCTGAAATGCTAAAAAGAAGTTTTTTGGGTAATAAGTCTTTAATTTTTCAAAAGGGTTCCTTTGTTAAATCCCATCCCCCCTATTAGAATCCCATCCTATTAGAAAATATCCCATCCCCCTACCTCTGTGGATTCAAGTATGAATGTAATGTTTTATTTACAACAAAATTTTTTCACAACGAGGGGTGAGCTGTCTACTAATCAGCACTCACATTGGTTGCCTAGTTTTTAAAATGAAAGGATATTCCAGGCCCCCCCCCCCTCTGTCAATACTGATTGAGTGGTCTCTTGTAGAAAGTTGGAAAAAATTGGTATTTTCGGACTAAACCACCAGTCGGAACTAAAAATTTGTATTTTCAAAGTGAGTCAAATATTAAGCTTATATATTGTGTACTGGTTAAATATTTTGAGCTTTATCCTTATCGTTTTATTATTAATATTTTTATAATTTATTTTTAATTTTTAAACTTGTATTTATTTTATTTCTTTCTTTTAGAAATTACTGTCAAGTTTACCAGATTTGGCATTTGGATCTATTGCATTAAACGAGACCAAAGACATGTTTAGGATCTATTTCTTTGGGTCGGATCTCATGATTTTGGTGAAAACATGTTTGATTCTTTCTGATAAAAGGTAACTGCGAAAAGGCTAATGTAGTTTCGTCTGCGAATTTCAGCGTTTTACCTAGGCTATTTGATTGACTGATAAATGTAATATTAATCCTGTCATTAATGTGGTTGTTGATATAGCAAATAGTTCATCAACTTCGAACTTTTCTTCCAATACATGTTTGACGAATCAGGCTCTATAAAGAATAAACTGCCGAACTATTTTGCCCTATTTTCTTTTATTCTTTTTTTTTGCGAATATATAAATTGGCTTCCTCTTGGTACAATGATACCAAGAGTAAACAAATTTAAAGTAATTGTGCCTTACACATAAACATCAAAAAACATTGTGCTTCAATATTAACGCCATTTCACTACTACTAAGAGCTCACTCCAGCACCAAACCGCCTGATGCCAACACAGCTATGCACGCTCCTCCTCCGTCCAAATATATCCATTCAAAGCCACTCTCTTTACTCCATCCCAAGAGTTTCCAATGTCCCTTGAATTTTTTCTTGCGACCTACTCCCTCCCCATTCGGAGACGACCTGCTTTTCGTTTGGCCCTAGATGGTTGGCCGACAAGGACAATCTTTGGCATTCTGTCATCCTTCGTCCGCAGAACGTGTCCTAGCCATCTCAACCTTTCTTTCATTATAGCCCAAGAAAGTGGAATTGGACCACATTTTTGTACAGCATACTGTTTGAAAAACAGTTAGTCAGACGAGTAGGCTACCCGAAACAATCCGTAGAAAATTTCTTTGGAAAACATCTAACAAGTCCCCCTCTGTCTAGTGTCATCACTGTTGCTTCCAATATCTTAATCTTGCTTACCATACTTATCTTCCTATTTTTCCAAACTTTTTCCAGCTGGGCCTCGGTTATTCTACTTTTAACGTCTTCAAAACACGTTAATTACGCCATTAGGACAGAGAAAATGAAAAATAGGAAGGATCTTTCAGGTTCTTTCTGATGCAGATTCCCCGTCTTCAATTTCTTCCGTCAAAGTTCTTTCGTTTCGTTCTGTTATATTATTCTTCGCTACGCCATTGAACCTTTCACACTTAGATAATTAAAACTTTACGTTATCGCCCAGAAAATTATGTCTTTAAGAAATGGAGTACAAGGTAGACCTGACCTTTACTTAGAATTTTACCTCACATTGGTTTATAAGGAAGAGTCCATATAGCAGCAACAAAATGAAACTTATTTTTACTGATAAGGAATATAATATGTTTTATTATTTAAAACTGACACAGATTTATTCTGTAAATGAATCCTAATTTAATTAAGTGAATTTTTCAAATGCTACTATGGAACTAAGAGAAATTGATGTTAAAACATTTGAAAGTTACTCTTCTCATCTCTCCCTAAAATGACCCTCGGATTGATGAAAGCTCGTCGCGTTGAAATAACACGGGACAGAACCCCTCACCATCCCCCTATAAAGTGATCCTCGAATCGATGTAAGCTTAGTACTTCTAAATTATCAAAATCATCAAAACCCCTCTAAAAAGATCCTCTTATTGATAAAAGCTTACTGCGTCTGAATAATACATGACCCCTCATCATCAAACTCCCTCCAAAGGGTTCCTCAGATTGGTGGAAGCTTACTACGTCTAAATAATACAGAGCAAAATCCTTTATTAAGGGAATAGCAGATCGGATACATTTAGCCTACTGCAGCCCGGGCTCCTTGCCATGTCAATGGCAATTCCTGAGTAGACAGTAGCCTATTACCTGCAATTAAATAAAAGAAAAGTTTTTTCAACTGAAAATAAGGAACAACATTAAAACTTAAAACAAACAGAAATTATTACGTATATGAAAGGGGTTGTGTCCTCCTCAACACTTTGCTCTTTACGCTAAAGTTTTTAGTACTTTTTAAAAAGCTTCTTATTGTTCTAATTAAACACTTGTGTTTCAGGAGTCGTTCTTAAAGAATTGGGACACAGTTCAAACTTTATCATAAAGAGAGAGGTGTTGAGGAGGGGGCAACCCCCTTCATACACATAAAATTTCTGTTCGTTTTAAGTTGTAATGTTGTTCATTACTTTCAGTTCAAAAAACTTTTTTTTTTTAATTTAATTTCTGACTGATTTTTAAGTAATCCCGGGAAATCTGGCCACCTCCACTGAGAAATATCCTCCCCACGGAAATAATCTCTAGACAGTTCAATCCTGGTGAAAATCTACCCAGGAAAGTTACCCTTAAGAACTCCACGCGTGAAATTGAGACGAAAAAGAGAAAGTATTTTGTATAAAAACTTTTGCAAATTCCCCCAATATATAATTTCCCCTGACAAGTTCACCCCCTGGAAACTTCCCTCCCCATAAAAAATTCCCTCGCGGAGAAATCTTTAGCAGAAAAGTCGACCCCCCCCCCCCTACCCTAGATTATAAGCATGCTTACCAATAACTAATACTATGCGTAAACAATGGGCAAATTTTTTGACTTGAAGACCTTTTCCCTGGGGCTGTGGGGGGTCATATTATATCCAAAGGTATAGCTATTGGGCCTTTCAACCATGACGAACAAAATGGCTACCTCAGTATTTCGATCGGACGATTTTCGGAAAAAGGGGCGGGAGAGGGGGCCTAGTTGCCCTTCAATCATTTTGTTCACTTAAAAAGGGCACTAGAGCTTTTAATTTCCGATTGAATGAGCCCTCTCACGTTATTCTAGGACCAGCGGGTCGATACCAAAACTAATGGAGGAAGCTCCCCTATTGACTAGGTTGGGTAGATAAAGGTTGCTGTTCTGCCCCTAGAGAGGGTTGTGGGTCTCTGGGGTGCACCACAGGCAACTTCTCCGTCCTTAGCTCTTCAGGGAGAAATCCAGCTGCGTGGCCTCACCGTGGCAGAAGGGTGGCAACGGCCCTGCCAACCTAACCTTGGCGGACGCCGGCTAACACGCAGAAGGGGTGCTGTCGGATTGGGGACCCGTCGGTTAAATATATTCCCACGAAACGATGGAAATGGCAGAAAGAATGAAAAACCAACTTTGGCTACGGCATTCCCGGCAAGCGATTCGTCGGAGGCTATGGCGACCCCGACGAAAAGTGAACTAGCCGACCACCTGCTGAAACATCGACAATCCCTCAGTGTGGGGTGCTGGAACGTATGTTCATTAAAATGCCCTGCGACCCAGACCATCATTGCAGGCGAATGTGAAAGATATTGTATAGACATTCTGTGTGTATCTGAAACCCGACTAAATGGAAATTTGGAAGACGAGCCCGTCTCCACGCCTGGTAGAAAATCCAAATTCCACTTTTTCAACTCCAGACTTAGTGATGGCTCTGGTAATGCGGTAGTTGGTCTCTTCCTCAGTACTAAGGTAGTAAAATTGCTAGTTGAATGGCAGCCCATCTCACCTCGTTTGGCTAAGGCCCGTCTTAAGGGTCACCTGTTCAAAATCACTGTCATCTCAGCCTATGCACCAACCAGAGCCGCGGACGAAAGTATAGTTGACGAGTTCTGCGATGCTCTGACCCAGTCATTGAGAACAGTCCCAAACCGTGATCTACTCATCCTAGGAGGTGATCTTAACGCCCATGCTGGAAGCCGCGAGACAGACAGTGAAAGAGCTGTTGGAAGATTTGGATGGGGCGACAGGTGCGAGCGTGGAAGGAGGCTCGTAGAATTTGTCCAGCAGCATAATCTTGTATTGGCAAATACGTTGTTCCAACACAAACCATCCCAGAGGATTACCTGGCTCTCTCGAGATTGGAATAGCTCAATCCCAGGTGGGTTATTTGCTAATATCCTCCCGATGGCGAAGCTCTATACAGAACTGTAGAGCCTACCGTGGAGCCGACACAGGAGCAAAGAATGGAAATATAACCATAAAGCTCGCCTCCGGGAAACGAACGGAACCTCCTCCGAGATACGATGTAGCACGTCTTCATGGTAAAGCAGTCGCAGAAGAGTTCCGCTTGGAATTATCTAATCGTTTTGACATCCTGTCCGCGGACGAAGATAACGAACCAACCACCATAAACATAGAAGACGAGTGGAGGAAGATCAGAGACACCATAACAGACGCCTCTTAAAAAGTCCTCGGCAGGCTGAGTCAGAAGCGGAAGAGTTGGATCTCAGAAGACACCATCAAGCTATTTAACCAGAAACAACAGACCGGAAATACCAAGTCCACAGTGTTCAAAACACTGATAAAAGAATGCCATAGATCCGCCCGCCGTGATAGACAACGCTATTGGCACCACGTTGCAGCAGATATGCAGAAGGCTGCTAGTCATTCAGATACCAGAAAGCCTTACCAACTACTAAGAGAAGCAACTGGGAAAAGTAAAAAGATCTCAACTGGAGTGAGAGGCGAAGATGGAACGCTTCTGACCAGAAAAGAGGACATAATCGCAAGATGGCAATATCACTTCCAGAAGCTGCTGAACCCCCAGTCAGAACATCCCTTCCACTCAAACGCACCCCCCCCCAATAATAACGCCACTGCACTCCAGCCAAGCAACCCTATCCTTAACTGAGCACCACCGAGTCAAAAAGCCCCATACAGCAACGTAAATGTTCACCCTCCCTCAATACAAGAGATCAAAGAGGCAATCAAAAAGCTGAGGAATCGCAAGGCGCCAGGCACAGATTCTATCCCGGCATAAGTCTACAAAACTGCTCCTATTCTCGCTGAGAAACTACAGAAGCTCTTTTGCTCAATCTGGTTTCAGGAACGGTTTCCCCAGGAATGGCAAGACTCGGTTATGCTGCCTGTCTTTAAGAAAGGTGACCTCACTGAAAAAATTACAGAGGGATCTCACTTATGAGCATTGCGGCAAAGATCTTTGCAATGATTCTGCTTAACCGATTCCGCAAAGTCCACAACGAAAGAACCCGCCCCAACCCATCTGGTTTCCGAGCCGGTATGGGCTGTATTGACCAACTCTTCACCTTGAGACAGATTTTTGAACATAGAGCCAAGCATCAACAAATCACCATCGCTGTCTTCATTGACTTCATGACGGATTTCGATTTAGTGATCCGGGGAGGAATTTGGATGGCAATGGAAGAGGACTGTGTCCCACCTAAGATCACACGACTGATTCAGGCTTACTATCAACACACACGAGCCCGCATCAAGATGAACGGGAACTTTCTCCGCTATTTGATATCGACTTCGGTGTGAGGCAAGGGTGTGTACTCTCTCCCGAACTATTCAATTTTGTCGTTGATTGGGTAATGAAAAAAGCAATGCTAAACTTCGAAGGAGTCGAGGTTAGCCCTGATTTCAGTATCACTGACCTGGATTATGCTGATGATGTTGCTCTTCTTGGAAAATCCGTTGGCGAAGCCCAGAAAATGCTTCTGAAAGTGTCCGAAGTTGCTGCCCCAGTGGTGCTCAAGATTAATATTAATATAAAGAAATCCTATCTTACAGGCAGGATTATTTTAATTTTGTAAGGGGGCCCAAATAGTTACTTGTTACTTTGTTCCTCTCTAGACCCGTTGTAACCACCTGCTAAGCGTAATTGAATATTATACCACCGGCTAAAGCGATCAAAATCATAGTTTATAAATAGCTGCTCTTCATTTAACTCTCCAGAATCAAAAGTGTCCCCGCTTTAATTCATGATTTTTTTTTTCTTTCAAAGATAAAAATGTCATCCCCCCAAATGGCAAGGGTAATAACCAGGTACGGCAAATTTATGTCAAATCTTTTCTTTTTTGTGCATGGAATGGGTAATGAATTTAAACGATAATTTGTCCTCTGGCAGATAAATTACTGTTGGTACCAATCCTGAGACGCTTGACTTCAATATGTTCACTCTTAGATTTTATGTCGAGTTTGCTATGAGAGGTTGTAACTCATAGCCACTTAGTTTAGGAAAGTCTGGGGTGCAAATTCACCCATATTGTTAAGCTGTTGTTATGATAGTGTATAAAATGTCACCAGTATTTATGCGTTTAGTACTGTTTTAAATGATTATTTGTTTGATATTATTGCATCATGTTTTTCTTTGCAACTGAACTACGTTGAGTGTACAACTATAACTTGAATTTGTACCTGATTTATATTTATATGGAGCTCTTTTATCAATAAATAGTTAAAAAAAAAAAAAAAAAGATTAATATTGACAAGACTTAAGCTATGTCTTATGTCCCGGATATAAACTCTACCCCTATAACCCTTAACCATAGGCAGATTGAAGTTGTCAATTAATTCAAGTATCTCGGATCATACATTAACATTAACGGCGGATATAGCGAAGAAATCCAATGCCGCATTGCATCAGCTTCCGCTGTCTTTGCACAGCTGTGGAAGCCGCCATGGAAAAGGAAGGAAATCCGCCGGAAAACAAAAATTCTTATTTACGATGTCCTTGTCCGATCAGTCTTACTGTACGGCTGTGAGACGTGGCCCTTAAAAGTCACCGAGGCACACGCCCTCAACACTTTTGAGCAAAGATGCCTGAGGAGCATATTGGGGATACGACTCAGCGACCGAATCCCAAATACGATCATCCGCCAACGATGTGACCAGAATTATGACATCACATCTATCATTCAACGCCGCCGCCTGTCCTGGTTCGACCATGTTTGCCGAAGACCAGGCGAGACTTACAAATCAAAGCCTACGCTGCAAACCAGCACCTGAGTGGAGGAAACGACATGGAGGACAAACTAAGACTTGGCTTAGCACAGTCAAATCTGACCTCGAGCCAATTGGCGGTTTCCGGAGACATGGTCGCAGATGGGACCCTTCATGGCTTGAAATTATCGCCCCTTTAACCCAAGACCATAATCCTGTGGAATTCAACAATCTCCCAGATCCTGTCGCCAGGGCATAGCTTGTGTCCTGATCCAAGCACAAGTAAGTACAATGGAGGAAGAAAATAAATAAACACGCATCGGTGATCTTTCTTCTGGCAAAAATTACAGCATTCCACATTTTTGAAGATAGGAAATACTTGAGACCTCTACAGTTGGGTTTTCTGACGTGCTAAATCTGGTGATGTGATTTTCATTAAGTTTCTATAACCTTTAGGGGGTGATTCTCCTTTTTTTCGAAAATCAAGCAAATTTTCTTAGGCTCCAAGCCGTCAGTGAGTAAAATTAAACTTAATGAAATGTATATATTTGAAATCACCATAATAAGCCAATTCTTTTGATATATCTATTGGCATCAAAATTCGGTTTTTAGAGTTTTGGTTATTATTGAGCTGGGTCGCTCCTTACTTACAGTTCGTTACCACAAATTGTTTGACTAGAAGGAAGTACGAATTTTCAACTTAAATAACATTCTACCCATAGTAGGCTACATGCTCTAATGCATGAGGTTCTTTTAAATATGAATGCCGAAAAAGTCTTCTAATTATGGCTGCCTTTTTACGGATTGATTGAAAATCTTTTAAAGCTTCAGATACGACCATAATTGAGCCAGGGCAAAATTCTGCCACATTATTCTTATGGAATGTGTTAAGGTGTACCTTTTAAAGTGAATTTTTATTTTTATTTTTTTAGATAGTGTCAGAAGCTGTTGTTTCTTTTGATCTTTCGTTAGTTTGTGCAATAGTTGTTTTATTGTTGTAATTTTTTAAACTTGCTACTGGAATTGGATACATTCTGCTGAAATTGGATACATTCTGCTGAAATTAGAAACATTGTGCTGAAATTGGATACATTCTGCTGAAATTGGATACATTCTGCTGAAATTAGGCACATTCTGCTGAAATTGGATACATTCTGATCAAATTGAATACATTCTCTGAAATTGGATACATTCTGCTGAAATTGGATACATTTTGCTGAAATTGGATACATTCTGCTGAAATTGGATACATTCTGCTGAAATTGGACACATTCTGCTAAAATTTCGAGATAATGTCTTAAAGTTTTAGTCCTGTTCTACACCCTTATAAATTGTGGTATAAAATAACCGATTTATTTGTTAATTAACTAAGTGATAATATTTACTAAGCCAACTATTTAATCTAATATCAACCAGTTTATGCTTTTAAAGTTGCATTTGTATTAGAAAGTTGTCAGAAAGAGAGTTAGTTTCTGGTTTGGTTTGTGTGCAATAGCTCTTTTGGGAATGTTTTACGGCTCTTATCGAGTATTTGAAACAAAGGGTATATGAAAACAAAGACCTATTGTGTACGATTATATTAGACCCACTTCGTTTACGAAACACCCTCGTAGTGGCAATTCAAAAGCCCAAAAATGAAAATGTTCTCGGGAAGATTTAATTCTTTAATTCCTCCCACATCGTCTGTTTAGTGGGTCGAGTGTAATGCCAAAAACCTGAGGGGGAGGGGATAGTTTTCCATAAGTTTTATTTTTTGGTATTTTCCTAAAAAAAAGAAATATGCCCCCTCTCCTAGATTTAAAATAGAATCACTTTTTTGTATCTTTGTTAAAATAAATTAGTCCTCTCCCCTTTGTATTTTCGTTTATTGGCACTCTGTCACAAACATTTTTGAATGGTTGTGGCCAATTTGTATGCAGGCTAACAATATACAAGTAACTGCAGGAAAGGCTATAGAAGCTGGCAGTTGTGGCTCACGTCCTAGATATACCAGTAATGGCATTTTACGAATAATAATGCACTGTTTTCCTATCACGTAGAATATGACTCCTTGAATATTTAATTTTTGTTTTGTTTATTTTCTAGTTGTTGCTATTATATTCTCAGTTTATATCTACGGTAAGCTACGTTATTTTACTTTGTCTTATTCGGGTCATTTTTTGCATTGTTGTTTTTGGCCCTCTTTGATTATTACCCTTTCTTTTGTATTTACTGAACAGGAAAGGGCATAAAGAAAAAACAATCTTTTATAATCCCGTTATTTCATTATAAGATACATAATTTTCTGATTTATAAGACAAATATGGTAGTTATCCCTCTCTTTTCCTCAAGCAGTGGTATAATTTTCGTCAAAATCCTGGTGGGGGGAGGGCAAAGTTGGAGCCAATTTTCGCAAATGAAGTGAAAATGACAGTAAAAACTGAAAATGAGTCAAATAGTACCATAAGGGTAAAAATATACAAAAGAAAACTGACCCGTTTCTGTGAATGCTTGAATTATGCAAGCTTATCTTAGTTTTGACATGATTTTGGAAGAAACTGAATTTCAGCTGGGGGGGGGCAAGGTCTGGGAGGGGCAGTTGCTCCCCCCTCCCCTGCCCCATAGCGAATTATCCCCCTGTTCTTAAGGGCAGTAAGTTTGGTCCTAATGAGGTCCTCTAAATGTTTCCCTTAATTTCACAGATTTACAGAACGAAACATGTCAGGTTTAGATTTTGTTGTTTTCTTTCAGAGAGAATTATGATATTCGAAGTAAATCCATGGCCTTTAGCTTAACAGAAGAAGAAAAGCGCAATGTGTCTTGGAATGACAGTGGTTTTTATGATTGTAGTTCTAATAAGAGTTTTTCCCCTGGATCCTTTTCTAATTCTTCAGAATCTGGAGGCAGTTTTATCAGAGGTTTGGTTTTCTCTCTCCTCTTTTTAATTATGATTTTTGGCAGTGTCTCGACCAGCGTTGCCAACACTTTGATATAAATTTTACCAGTTTTCCGACTAAAATTGTACCGCGAGAGATTAATTTGTACCATCTGAACAGTACGTTAAAATTTGCGGTAATCAGAAGATACCCTAAAATTTCCGATACCCTAAAACTTGAACAAACATCCTAGTCAGAAAGGAGCAAGTATAGCCAGATGCACCCGAAAGTTTGTATTGTACCAACAAATTTCCAGATATACCGCATTGTGCCAGAACCTCTAAATTGTACCAAAAATGGTACAATTCTACTCCGTTGGCAACGCTGATCAGAACCTTGGATGTATCATACCGTACCCATAAATAATTTCTGTGACCACACCCTTGAGTTGGTTTTAGGTGTCCCCCCTAAAATACCGCCGGAAAATCCCCCCCCCCCGCGGAAAATACCCCCCCGTGGAAAATAAAGCTTTCCACATTTGAGAATTTTATTTGAGTTTTTTTTTCGTAGGGGGAAGGAATTTTGGTGCTTGTGTATTATGCGCCACTCACTCAGGTATACACTGTGTAAAATTCGAGAACTCGCCAGTTTTTTCGTTACTTTAAAAATAAATTTGGGCTATAGATTTGCATATTGGGGGGGGGGGGGTAAAGTGTAGCGGTTCTGCATGCAAAATGTGTTTGGTACAATTTTTCTGCATATTAGATAGATAGATAAGAAGTTTATTTTAAAGCCAAATATACGACCATGAACATAGTAAAATAACATAAATGAAAGGCACAAATAACATAAACTTCGATCAGCGATCATCATAAAACACATAAATGAAACACTACATTAATCTAATAATAGTACTTAATACTTATAAAAACGGTCATAAAAAAAAACATAAAAACACTTAACACTTGGAAAAAATACTTAAATGAAACATTACATTTACTTTATACTGGGATTTTTTTTTTTTTTTTTTTTTTTTTTTTTTTTTTAGTTAACAAAATTTCCAGATTCCTCACTATTCTTCTGTTATTTTTTAGTTGCCATACATAGAAAGAATTGTTTTCTGACTTCAAACTATCCAAATACTTCACCACCTCCACCCTCCTTATATGCAAATACGCCCAAATTATATATTTCCCCTCACTTGCCTTTGTCTTGTCTCGCGCTAAGCTGAAAAAACACTAACGAAGAAACCGTTTTCTTCTCGAGTTTTACACAGCGTAAACTTGAGTGAGTTGCCCGTAATACACAAGTACCAAAACTCCTTTCCCCTACGAAAATTAAAAAAATAAAACTCAAGTAAAATTCTCAAATTTGGAAAGCCTTCTTTTCCACGGGGGGGGGGGCTATTTACAGGGGGAGTAAAGTATTTGGACAGTTTGAAGTCAGAAAACAATTCTTTCTAGGTATGGCCACTAAAAAATTACAGAAGAATAGCGAGGTATCTGGAAATTTTGTTAACTAAAAAAAAACAAGTCCCGGAGTAAAGTAAATGTAATGCTTCATTTAAGTGGTTTTTCCAAGTATTAAGTGTTTTTTTTTATGACCGTTTTTCCAAGTATTAAGTACTATTATTAGATTAATGCAGTGTTTCATTTAAGTGTTTTATGATGATGGGAGTTCAAAGTTTATGTTATTTGGGCCTTTCATTTATGTTATTTTACTATGTTCATGGCCGTATATTTGGCTTTAAAATACACTTCTCTATCTATCTATCTGATATGCAGAGTAATTGTGCCAAACACATTTCGCATGCATACCCCCTATACTTTACCCCCCCCCCCCCCCCAATATGCCAATCTATAGCCCAATTTCAGTTCTAAAGTAACGAAAAAAACTGGCGAGTTGTCGAATTTTACACAGCGTAAGCTTGAGTAAGTGGCGCATAATACACAAGTATCGAAATTCCTTCCCCCTACGGAAATAAAAAAATAAAATTCTCAAATTTGGAAAGCCTTATTTTCCACAGGGGGGGGGGGGTATTTATTGGAGGGGTATTTTCCGCGAGGGGGGAGGTAAGCGCCGGCCACCCTTGATTTACTTTTTCACCGTTACTTGGAAAGGGTCTTGCTTTTATTTATTTTAGTGTATTTTTTTATTTCTCCAATTTTTGCAATGAGGATGGTCGAGCGGAGGTCTTGGTCGAAATATCTGCAATGTATTTTCATTTCACTGGCTGTAAATATCCCTGTTTTTTGTTCTTTTCGATTTTTTTTTCTCATCTTTTCATACCATACCCAAATTCGATTCTTAGGAGGGGTGGGGGCGTTAAGATTAGGGTTATGGATCAAGATTTTGCTTTTAAATTATGATTATGGATTAAGGTTAAGATTGTAGATTAATCTCAAAACGTTAAAACAGTGTTGGCCTACCTGTTATCTATTCTCGCGGGTATGATTTTGGGCCACCGTTCTTTTTCATTGTTAATTATTATTTAACCACTGCCACAGTGGCGACCAGTCTGTCACCGTTCCCCGCCTAATTACGATCCGCCGTGCCCTGTAATTATTTATCAGTTTCTTATATTATTAATTAAAAAAATTTTTCCACAAAATAAGTTTTTCAAAGAAAAGTAAAGAACTCCATTAAACAAAAAATGAGCAAAAATAAAATCAAATAATCTACCAAGCGTAAAACTACCACAAATCAGAATCAATAAATAAATGAAACCCAAAACGAACAGAAATTACAATAAATAACCGAGTCAAACTCAAAACGAGCAGAAATTAACATAAATTGGGCGCAAAACCCCTAGGCCTTCCCAAGGCCAGAAAAAAATTTGCACTTTACTGAAAAAAATATAAATGTTTTTACTTTTATAACTTTAATAAATCAAATAATATTAACATTTTGATTACTAAATATCAGTATATGTATATTAAACTGACAATGCACATTCATTTGTATTTTTTCAGTAAAGTGCAAATTTTTTTCATAGTGTAAAGTGACATAGTCTTTTCAGGGAAAAAGAAAATAACACTTTAAATCTTTTTGTTTTTTTTTAAGACTTCATAGTTTGGCCTGCTATTTGTATGCTGGAGAAAAATTTTCAGCAATTTTTAACAACATACAGCCTTTTAAAAATCTGGACACAAATAGTACTGTTTAATTTAATTTCATACCTCCTCTAGTTGACCTGAAATGGAAAACTTGATACCATTCACAAAAAATCTGTTTACTTCCTTTGATAGCTTTGATAAACTTACGCTATTCTGATTTGGTTAAATTTTAAGAGCAGAAGTATCCCCGAAAGTTTGAACATAATACCCTCAGTCGTTCTTGGAATACTGCTGAGATGCCTTATTGGGAATTAGCATTAACACAGTGCATTTTGATTTAATCTTAAGGCAACATTTAGTTTTTAAACATAATGGGCAAATGGGAGGGTGGGCTTGGGAGGGCGGGAGGGGGATTAGTTGCCATCAAATCACTTTCGACTATTAAAAAGGGCATCAGCCCTTTCTAATTCAATCGAATGAGCCCTTTTCGAAGTTCCCACGACAACTCCTTCGATACGAAGTGCCCTGGTCTAAACAACAACAACAACCAAAAATAATATATTATACCCACATCGATCTTTACTATAAAAATGTCAAGCCTTCCGATCATTTTTGACTATTAAAAAGGGCACTAGGCCTTTCAATTTTCAATCGAATGAGCCCTTTTTGAAACGAAAACGCTTTCTATAAACACCTTAGATGCCCCCAGGTCATAAATTACAACACTTACCCTAAGGTCTGTTAGGGTGGTTGTCATCCTCTAAGACCTTATTTCCAGAAATTTTTACGTTAAAGAAACTGGCTAATACAAAATTTTGATTGGATGTGCTTGGGGAAATGGTGGGCATGAGAGGGACGGTAGTCCCTCTCCAATCAGTTTTAACTATTAAAAATGGCCCTAGCCCTTTCAATTTGCAATCAATTGAGCCCTTTTGAAGTTTCTACGACAAAACTTTCAATAAAAATCTTATATGCCCCCAGGGCATAACTTACAACCCTTGCCCTGAGTGCTGGGGGGGGGGGTGTCATTCTCAAAGACCTAATTTCCAGAACTTTCTACTACGTTGAACAAAATGGCTATCTGAAAATTTTGATTGGGTGTGTTTCGAGGAATGGTGGGTGTGAGAGGAGGGTTAGTTACCCTCCATTCACTTTCGACTATTACAAAGGGCACTAGCCCACTCAATTTCAGATTGAATGAGCCCCTTTTGAAGTTTTACAACAATTCTATCTATAAAAACATTATATGCCCCCAGGGCAGAACTTATAACCTTTGCCCTTGGGGTTCTGGGGGGTTTGTCATCCTTAAATACATAATTTCCAGAACTTTCAACTACGTTGAACAAAATGGCTATCTCCAAACTTTGATTGAATGTTTTTGGGGAAATGGTGGGCTTAAGAGGGGGATTTATTACTCTCCACTCACTTTCGCTATTAAAAAGGGCAATTTCAATTTCCAATCAAATGAGCCCTTTTTGAAATTTCTACAACAACTTTCTATATAAACTTTATATGCCCCCAGGGCATAACTTACAACCCTTGCACTGAGGGCTCTGAGGGGGTTATCGTTCTAAAAGACCTAATTTCAAGAACTTTCAACTACGTTGAACAAAATGGATATCTCAAAATTTTGACTGGATGGGTTTGGGAAAATGGTGGGCGTGAGAGGGGCGTTAGTTGCTCTGAAATCACTTTCAACTATTAAAAAAGGCACTAGCCATTTCAATTTCCAATTAAATGAACCCTTTTGAAGTTCCTACGACAACGCTTTCAATAAAAACCTTATATGCCCCCAGGGTATAATTTACAACCCTTGCCCTGAGGGCCTTGGGGGGGGGAGGGTTGGCATCCTTAAAGACCTAATTTCCAATTAGCCTTCCAAAATCCTTAAAGACCAACTACGTTGAATAAAATGGCTATCTGAAAATTTTGATTGGATGTGTTTCGAGGAATGGTGGGCGTGAGAGGGGGGTTAGTTACCCTCCAATCACTTTCGACTATTACAAAGGGCACTAGCCCACTCAATTTCAGATTGAATGAGCCCCTTTTGAAGTTTTACAACAATTCTATCTATAAAAATATTATATGCCCCCAGGGCAGAACTTACAGCCTTTGCCCTTGGGGTTCTGGGGGGTTTGTCATCCTTAAATACATAATTTCCAGAACTTTCAACTACGTTGAACAAAATGGCTATCTCCAAACTTTGATTGAATGTTTTTGGGGAAATGGTGGGCGTAAGAGGGGGATTTATTACTCTCCACTCACTTTCGACTATTAAAAAGGGCAATTTCAATTTCCAATCAAATGAGCCCTTTTTGAAATTTCTACAACAACTTTCTATATAAACTTTATATGCCCCCAGGGCATAACTTACAACCCTTGCACTGAGGGCTCTGAGGGGGTTATCGTTCTAAAAGACCTAATTTCAAGAACTTTCAATTACGTTGAACAAAATGGATATCTCAAAATTTTGATTGGATGTGTTTGGGAAAATGGTGGGCGTGAGAGGGGCGTTAGTTGCTCTGCAATCACTTTCAACTATTAAAAAAGGCACTAGCCCTTTCAATTTCCAGTTGAATGAGCCCTTTTGAAGTTTCTACGACAACGCTTTCAATAAAAACCTTATATGCCCCCAGGGTATAATTTACAACCCTTGCCCTGAGGGCTTTGGGGGGGGGGAGGGTTGTCATCCTTAAAGACCTAATTTCCAATTAGGCTTCCAAAATCCTTAAAGACCAACTACGTTGAATAAAATGGCTATTTGAAAATTTTGATTGGATGTGTTTCGAGGAATGGTGGGCGTGAGAGGGGGGTTAGTTACCCTCCAATCACTTTCGACTATTACAAAGGGCACTAGCCCACTCAATTTCAGATTGAATGAGCCCCTTTTGAAGTTTTACAACAATTCTATCTATAAAAATATTATATGCCCCCAGGGCAGAACTTACAACCTTTGCCCTTGGGGTTCTGGGGGGTTTGTCATCCTTAAATACATAATTTCCAGAACTTTCAACTACGTTGAACAAAATGGCTATCTCCAAACTTTGATTGAATGTTTTTGGGGAAATGGTGGGCGTAAGAGGGGGATTTATTACTCTCCACTCACTTTCGACTATTAAAAAGGGCAATTTCAATTTCCAATCAAATGAGCCCTTTTTAAATTTCTACAACAACTTTCTATATAAACTTTATATGCCCCCAGGGCATAACTTACAACCCTTGCACTGAGGGCTCTGAGGGGGTTATCGTTCTAAAAGACCTAATTTCAAGAACTTTCAACTACGTTGAACAAAATGGATATCTCAAAATTTTGACTGGATGGGTTTGGGAAAATGGTGGGCGTGAGAGGGGCGTTAGTTGCTCTGAAATCACTTTCAACTATTAAAAAAGGCACTAGCCATTTCAATTTCCAATTAAATGAACCCTTTTGAAGTTCCTACGACAACGCTTTCAATAAAAACCTTATATGCCCCCAGGGTATAATTTACAACCCTTGCCCTGAGGGCCTTGGGGGGGGGGAGGGTTGGCATCCTTAAAGACCTAATTTCCAATTAGCCTTCCAAAATCCTTAAAGACCAACTACGTTGAATAAAATGGCTATCTGAAAATTTTGATTGGATGTGTTTCGAGGAATGGTGGGCGTGAGAGGGGGGTTAGTTACCCTCCAATCACTTTCGACTATTACAAAGGGCACTAGCCCACTCAATTTCAGATTGAATGAGCCCCTTTTGAAGTTTTACAACAATTCTATTTATAAAAATATTATATGCCCCCAGGGCAGAACTTACAGCCTTTGCCCTTGGGGTTCTGGGGGGTTTGTCATCCTTAAATACATAATTTCCAGAACTTTCAACTACGTTGAACAAAATGGCTATCTCCAAACTTTGATTGAATGTTTTTGGGGAAATGGTGGGCGTAAGAGGGGGATTTATTACTCTCCACTCACTTTCGACTATTAAAAAGGGCAATTTCAATTTCCAATCAAATGAGCCCTTTTTGAAATTTCTACAACAACTTTCTATATAAACTTTATATGCCCCCAGGGCATAACTTACAACCCTTGCACTGAGGGCTCTGAGGGGGTTATCGTTCTAAAAGACCTAATTTCAAGAACTTTCAATTACGTTGAACAAAATGGATATCTCAAAATTTTGATTGGATGTGTTTGGGAAAATGGTGGGCGTGAGAGGGGCGTTAGTTGCTCTGCAATCACTTTCAACTATTAAAAAAGGCACTAGCCCTTTCAATTTCCAGTTGAATGAGCCCTTTTGAAGTTTCTACGACAACGCTTTCAATAAAAACCTTATATGCCCCCAGGGTATAATTTACAACCCTTGCCCTGAGGGCTTTGGGGGGGGGGAGGGTTGTCATCCTTAAAGACCTAATTTCCAATTAGGCTTCCAAAATCCTTAAAGACCAACTACGTTGAATAAAATGGCTATTTGAAAATTTTGATTGGATGTGTTTCGAGGAATGGTGGGCGTGAGAGGGGGGTTAGTTACCCTCCAATCACTTTCGACTATTACAAAGGGCACTAGCCCACTCAATTTCAGATTGAATGAGCCCCTTTTGAAGTTTTACAACAATTCTATCTATAAAAATATTATATGCCCCCAGGGCAGAACTTACAACCTTTGCCCTTGGGGTTCTGGGGGGTTTGTCATCCTTAAATACATAATTTCCAGAACTTTCAACTACGTTGAACAAAATGGCTATTTCCAAACTTTGATTGAATGTTTTTGGGGAAATGGTGGGCGTAAGAGGGGGATTTATTACTCTCCACTCACTTTCGACTATTAAAAAGGGCAATTTCAATTTCCAATCAAATGAGCCCTTTTTAAATTTCTACAACAACTTTCTATATAAACTTTATATGCCCCCAGGGCATAACTTACAACCCTTGCACTGAGGCCTCTGAGGGGGTTATCGTTCTAAAAGACCTAATTTCAAGAACTTTCAATTACGTTGAACAAAATGGATATCTCAAAATTTTGATTGGATGTGTTTGGGAAAATGGTGGGCGTGAGAGGGGCGTTAGTTGCTCTGCAATCACTTTCAACTATTAAAAAAGGCACTAGCCCTTTCAATTTCCAGTTGAATGAGCCCTTTTGAAGTTTCTACGACAACGCTTTCAATAAAAACCTTATATGCCCCCAGGGTATAATTTACAACCCTTGCCCTGAGGGCTGTGGGGGGGGGGGGAGGGTTGTCATCCTTAAAGACCTAATTTCCAATTAGGCTTCCAAAATCCTTAAAGACCAACTATGTTTCAACTACGTTGAATAAAATGGCTATCTAAAAATTTTGATTGGATGTGTTTGGGGAAAAGATGGGCGTGAGAGGGGGTTTAGTTGCCCTCAAATAACTTTCGACTATTAAAAAGGGCACTAGCCCTTTGAATTTCCAATCGATTGAGCCCTTTTTCAAGTTTCTACGACAAAGATTTCAATGAAAACCTTATATGCCCCCAGGGCATAACTTATAACCCTTGCCCTGAAGACTGTTGGGGGAGTGTCCTGCTCAAAGGTATAATTTCCTGAACTTTGAACTGCGTGGAATAAAATGGTTATCTCAAAATTTTTACTGGATGTGTTTGGGAAAATGGTGGGCGTGAGAGGGGTGTTAGTTGCTTTCCAATCACTTTTGACTGTTAAAAAGGGCACTAGCCATTTCAATTTCCAATCGAATGAGCCCTTTTTGGAGTTTCTACGACAACGCGTTCTATAAAAACCTTATATGCCCTCTGGGCATAATTTACAAACCATGCCCTGAGGGCTGTGGTGGGGGGGTTTCATCCTCAAAGACCTAATTTCCAGAGCTTAAAACTACGTTGAATAAAATGGCTATCTCAAAGTTTTGATTAGATGTGTTTGGGGAAAAGGTGAGCGTGAGAGGGGGGTTAGTTGTCCTCCAATCACTTTCGACTATTAAAAAGGGCACTAGCCCTTTGAATTTCCAATCAAATGAGCCTTTTTTGAAATTTCTACGACAACGCCTTCTATAAAAAACCTTATATGCCCCCAGGGCATAACTTACAACCCTTGCCCTAAGGGCTGTGGGGAACTGTCCTCATTAAAAACATAATTTCTATCTGGAAATCAAATATCCTGAACAAAATGGCTATCTCAAAGTTATGATTAGATGTGTTTGGGGAAAAGGTGAGCGTGAGAGGGGGGTTAGTTGTCCTCCAATCACTTTCGACTATTAAAAAGGGCACTAGCCCTTTGAATTTCCAATCGAATGAGCCTTTTTTGAAGTTTCTACGAAAACGGCTTCTATAAAAAACCTTATATGCCCCCAGGGCATAACTTACAACCCTTGCCCTGAGGGCTTTGGGGGACTGTCCTCCTCAAAAACATAATTTCTATCGGGAAATCAACTACGCTGAACAAAATGGCTATCTCAAAATTTTGATTGGATGTGTTTTGGGGAATGATGGGCGTGGGGGGGCTAGTTGCCCTCCAATCACTTTCGACTGTTAAAAAGGGCACTAGCCACTCCATTTTCCAATTGAATGAGCCACTCCAAATTCCAATTGGGCGTGGAAGGGTGTTAGTCGCCTTCCAATCACTTTCGACTATTAAAAAGGGCACAAGCCACTCCAACTTCCAGTTGAATGAGCCCTTTTCGAAGTTTCTACGACAACTTCTTCGATACCCTGCTCTAAGTGCCCTGCTCTAAAGGAACAAATTAATAAAAATATATTATCCCAACATCGTTCTTATATGCCCCCAGGGCATATAAGAACGATGTCATAGGCAGCGCGAACGCGCTGCCTATAATTTTTACAACACTTTTCTATATAAACCTTATATGCCCCCGGGGTATAACTTACAACCCTTGCACTGTGGGCTCTGAGGGGGTAGCCCTATCAATTTCCAATTGAATGAGCCCTTTTTGAAGTTTCTACGACAACGCGTTCTATAAAAACCTTATATTCCCCCAGGGCATTACTTACAACCCTTGCCCCGAGGGTTGTGGGGGAATGTCCTCCTCAAAAATATATTTTCTATCTGGAAACCAACTATGCTTAAAAATGGCTATCTCAAAATTTTGATTGAATGTGTTTGGGGGAATGATGGGCGTGGGGGGGGGGGTTAGTTGCCCTCCAATCACTTTCGACTATTAAAAAGGACACTAGCCCTTTGAATTTCCAATCGAATGAGCCTTTTTTGAACTTTCTACGACATTGGGTTCTATAAAAACCTTATTTGCCCCCAGGGCATAACTTACAACCCTTGCCCGGAAGGCTGTGGGGGAGTTTCCTCCTCAATAACATAATTTCTATCGGGAAATCAACTACGCTGAACAAAATGGCTATCTCAAAATTTTGATTGGATGTGTTTCGGGAAATGGTGGGCGTGGAAGGGTTGCTAGTTGCCTTCCAATCACTTTCAACTATTAAAAAGGGCACAAGCCACTCCAATTTCCAATTGAATGAACCCTTTTTGAAGTTTCTACGACAACTTCTTCGATACGAAGTATCCTGCTCTAAAGGAAAAAAAAAATAATAAATAACACATTTTTCCAACATCGGTCTTATGTGCCCTCAGGGCATAACTTAAAACCCTTGCCCCGAGGGTTTTAGGGAGTGTCCTCCTCAAAAACATATTTTCTATCTGGAAATCAACTACGCTGAACAAAATGGTTATCTCAAAATTTTGATTGGATGTGTTTGGGGGAATGATGGGCGTGGGGGGGGGGGCTAGTTGCCCTCCAATCACTTTCGACTATTAAAAACGGCACTAGCCACTCCAATTTTAAATCGAATGAGCCGTTTTCGAAGTTTCTACGACAACTCCTTCGATACGAAGTGCCCGGGTATGGAAAAAAAAAATACATAGTGCCAGCATCGTTCTTTACTAAGGCAGCGCTATTGCGCTGCCTATGATATGCATACATAATGGAGCTACATTATATGATGGTTTTTAATGCTGTGGTGCCCACCCTGTGGCTCAGTGCCACAGGTTTAATTACAGACTGCTCTTCTTTTTATAATGAACTACTTGTATTTTTGTATGATTGCTATATTTTCTTTCGTTTTCTGATGCATTTACGTTGAATGATTGTTTTTAAAACGATAAGACAGAGATGGCCAATCTGTGGCCTACAGATCGAACAAGACTTTTCTTATTTTTTTTTGATGTTCCTCGTTTTTTTTTAAAAAACAATTCAAGAATTCTTTAAATTTCCACAATTTCAAGAATTTTTTTAAACAGTTTAAGAATTCAAATGGACGTAAGAATTCAAATGGACAGGAAAGAGTGAAGACGAGTAACTAAAATTAGAAATTTGAATTCAGTTTAGAATATTAGGTAATTCAGTTTATTTGACAAAAATATCTTGAAAAAAAATACAAAAATAATGGCAGTCAACTATCATTGTTTTAACCAATTAGAGGCTATATTTGATTTTCCCGTGGATTATTTTGAAATTTTCTCAGGTTTGAATTGGTTTATTTACAATTTTGGGATTTTATAACATTACACAACTTTGATTTTTATTCAGCTTTGATCATAAATTCGTTATGATTTTTATTTTTTTTGTTTTGTTTGTTTTACTCTATATTAGTTCTAAGGTGTTTGAGCTCTTCCACGATATTCTGTCTTGAACTTCTGATTTGGCTTTAATTGATTTGAGTTTGAAAAATTCGCCTCAAAGTGCTGCGACTGAAAGTGCTGTTTCTTGCCACGCTCTTATCAAAGCATTTCGCGATGCGCTATTGTTAGTGTTTTCTTGTGTCATTTTTGTCTAGCTTATTTTTTTCTTTTTCTTTTTTTATTGTTTACTCCGCTTTTATTTTTTTAAGTGGGTAGTAAAAATATAATTACTGTATTATTTATTTTTCGTTCGTTATTTATTCTTCGTTCATGTATGCGTTCGATTCGACACTCAATTGTTTATATCGTGCCCATACTCGGAGGGGAGGGGATTGTCCCTATCCCTCCAAAATATTTTTCTTTGTGATTTCCCAATAATTTCCTGTTTTTTTTCGTCTAATTGGACTATTTTTCTTATGACCCCCCCCCCACCAAAAAAAAACCCTGCTTACATTTGGTTATGACTGGTATCTTTGAAATGAAGTGTTAACTTCACAGTGGGGGCACCCATTCGGAAAAAAGTGGGTGCTCCCTTGGAGACTACCTACATGAATTTCAGTGCTTTGCATCTTTAATAAATAAAAAATCACACCATTATGTATACAACACCAAGGAAAAGCTGCTAAAACTAGTATAATATCCACAGTAAAGCCGAGGACGGACATACGAGACTTCTCAGTGATTCTTTTTCCTGTGGCTGTAAACTTCTTGGACAAGCCTAGTAAATTCAAATCCAGTTGAAAAAAGACTGAGGGGTCGTCGGCTTTCAGAAATTATGTACTAAATAAGATGATGCTTGAATTGTGCCAAGCATTGCGGAGACTGTGCCACATGTAGCAGAACGTTGCTGAGTATAATAAAACAAAGTGGGAATCTTTCAAAACCAATCATGTTTCTAGATGCTCTTGCGCGAAAAGGGCAATATGGTCTGGCCCTTGCATTTGCATTTATTGAAAAAATGGTTAGGTATTTCTGCGGAGGGAGGGGGAGAGGCACAAACCTTAGAGACAAACGTAAAAAAAATAGGTGAATTATTTAGGAACTTTAATTAATTGTATGGGAAATCTGAAAATCTCGAGATTTAGAGGCTCCGAAGACTCCGAGCCTCTTCTAGATCCTGTGAAGTTTTTTTTGCAATTAATTTGCTGGTTAAATAAATTCAAATTCAGTGGTAAAACGATCCAGGTTTAATCAAGGAGGCACACTTGTGCCTTTTTAAAGAGGCGACCCACCACAATGTTAAGCGATTTCCGTATAAAGTATGTTTATGGGGCGGCAGCCCCACAACTGTACCTCCTAATCCCTGTACGTTTTAAGGTTCGAACTTGTGACTCAGCCTCTTTAACTTTTTAGAAAACGTAGTTTTTTATTCAAATAATTATAACTAAAACTATTAAGTGAAATGAAATAATTGTTAATAACAGGACTGAATAGAAGCAAAACGTTTAAAACATTTTGTGAAATATTATATACACAAAATAGTGAAATTTGACCCCATGGATTCGTCTAAACGCAAGGAAAAAAATACCAGAAGGATAAATAAGAAATACAGATGAAATACACTACATACAAGGGATAATGAAGCATATATCGAGATAATAAGGATAATAAGAAGTATATATCGAGATTATAAGGGATAATGAGGTTAATAATCGAGAGACATATCACTCCTCAATTCTACAGGTTTTATCTGGGAAGTTTTTCGGTTCTAAGGTTTCATGGTCTTCCAAAAAAAATGACGGTGTTCCGTTTGTATTTTGTTTCAATTCTCCTGCTGAAAGATTATGAAAAGGGTGCACTAAAATGTTCCTCATTCATTTTTGCTAAAGAGGACCCTCACATGAGGAACTCAGTTGCCTTGGTGGACAAATTCCAAAATTAGCGGTTTGACGACAATCTATGAAGTGACAACGATGAGGAGGGGATGTTTTCTGTTTTTCAGTTATGTTGGGGGCCTTTTAGTTTCTTTGGAACTTTAAAAAAAGTATATTTCATAATTTTAGGAGTATTGTTCCCTGTTCCCCCTCTCCAATTAGTGCCCCTAAATCATCCGTAGAACGTAGAATGAAATTCTAGTTAATGTAAGAATTTGTTCTAGTTAACGTAAAACGAAATTTTAGATAGTTTGGATTTAGGATTTAGAGTTTAGGTTTAGGCTTCACCCCCAGCAATATAAAAAGATGTGAAAATAAGTTATGAAAGAAATGGGTTACCTATAAAACTTCAGGAATAGACCCTATCATGTTTCTGATCCCCTTTGTAACACAAAAGGGGGAGCAGCAGCCCCTTTCATTTTTTAGGATAATAATTGTTCTACCAAGTTTCATTGTTGCTTTTTACTTTCCCATAAAAATACTAGTTTTATTGCTGTCAAAATTTTATAAAATTCTATTTTATTAGTAATTTTAGTTTATCTTTTTATCCTTTTCTTCTAGATTTTTTTCTCTCTTAGATCATTGGAAGGGTGCTGGAAGAATGTCATCTACGACCTTGCGAAACTGTTCTAGTTGTACAGATACAAAAACAGTGACAACCCTACCTAGAAAGAAAAATCTGTCGGATTCATTCCTTGTAACTAGAAATAACTCGAGTAAGAAAGGAGGCAAAATCGCCATCAGTCTGGTTTTGAAGCTGAAGGAACATTCAAGGTAAAATTTGAAAGAATCTTGTAGGTATGGGTACGTTAATAACTCTATGAGCACCTGGACAAGGGGAGAGGGGTCTCCCCCTCACATTGGTTAGAGGACCCCCCACTGCTCAAGAATGGTTGGATGATTTTAGCCTAAAATTGTGCATTTTCATATCTTAGACCTCTCTCTACATCCAGAAAGAAAATCTTTTGACCTCTCCCATTAGTTCTGTACGCACCTGCACACGCCTTCCAATTCTAAAGGCTGGACAGAATAGCAAGTTCTAGCTCAAAATTGTACTTTTTCGGTTTCTGACCTGCTTCGATTCCCAAGAAACACTTTGAACTTTCTCCTCCCTACAGCGGTTAGGCTCATGTAAAATGTATCCATAATATTAGCTGTGCTTACCTGACGCTTTGGCACCGTTATTGAGGAGGGGGTACCTAAGGTCAATGCAGAGCCAGTATGACAATAGGACGTTTTTTAGATTTCTTACATTTTCCTTTCTGAAAAGGAGCGTAGTTTTTTGGTCATTGGTGTATATTTGGCTCAGAAATTGTTCTTATGTACCACCGAGACGACTAAAAAGTAGTCAAAATCTGATTCAATGAAAAATTATATTAACTAGCGAGTGATAATTGACAAGAAAAGAGAAAGTTAATTATCGAAATTGGCCTCAATAAAAAGCTCCTGGTGGCAAAAATTTACACCAGGAGATATATATAATCTTGTAATGCAATCTTATATATGATTATATTGACGTGGTAAAACGACACCATTGGGTGGCCATCAGGAATTCAACATTATCCAGAGATTCTCTCGTGAAAAATCCGAAAATAGGCAATCTAAAATATCTAAAATAGGCAATAGCACACGATCATTAGATCGTGTTATTCTTTAGTTTTAAGTCACATTTTCGTTTGCAATTCAATATGATTTGTGCTTTTTCTTGTTCCTTGCCTTTTCTTCGGAATCATTTGTCATTTTCTGTAATTTGGCACGTGTCATAGATACTAAAATCAATTCCTCTCTCCTGTTTATCCTCCACAGACCCATACATGTTAAACTAACAAGTTCCTTCATTCCATGTCGTTGTACAACATTTTCGTTTACAATTGAAAGTGATTTTTTTTTCTTTTTTTTCTTTGATTTTTTCTGTTCCATGCCTTTTTTTTTAGCTGTTCACAGTCATTTGTCGTCTTTTGTAATATTGCATGCGTCATAGAAACTAAAAGCGATACGACCACTCCTGGGCAGAAAATGGTGTAATTTCTACACTTGAAATGTGATCATAAATATGACGTCACCATTTTTCAGGCCAGAAAATCCAAGGGTGCTAATTTTCAAAAAAAAAGGAAAAGAAAATTAGAAAGATACCATAGAAAAATTTTGAGTGTAAAACAAAAGATGGCATTCGTCTGTACTTGGATAGAGGGGAACAAGACAGACGATGGAATCCCCTCAGAATAGAATTTTTCCAAAGACTTTTTAACCCCTTGGAATATTTATATAATAACCTGACAGTCCATTTTGGAATTTCAGACCCTGTCCCTCCTTAATTTTTTTTTTGGGTTGACTTTAGTCACGGGTACTTTAATCGAATTAAAGATCGTAGAAAATAGATAACAGAAAGATATCGGAGCCCAAAAAGCTACAGTTTCCCACCATTTTGTGTTTTTTTTTTCTTAATGATATACTCTCAATGACCAATATTATTGACATATAAAATTAATTTTCCAGGACTGACTGTGACTGCTATAGGCTGTAAAAAAAAGTATTAAGATCCGAATTTTCAAATTCGTTATACATACATATATTTTGATATTCTTTCCTTATTCTAAACAGTATTTTTTGTGTCTCCCTCTTTTTATATCTGTCTACTAAACTCATTCTACTGTATACCTTAATAGAAGAGTTTTCTGAAAAAAAAAATATTTTATATAACCACCAATGACCTGTCATCTTGGAACGAAGAATGACAGTTACATAATCAAAAGAAAAATTAGTCAGACACTAGGATTGCAAAGGATAATGTTGGGCTAAATTATATATATATATATATATATATATATATATATATATATATATATATATATATATATATATATATATATATATATATATATATATATATATATATATATATATATGTATATATATATAATATATATATATATATATATATATATATATATATATATATATATATATATATATATATATATATATATATATATATATATATATTCACCCACACTCTAAAGTGGTTTGGACTGGGCTTTGCCCCAAGCTAATTGATTGATCCTTTTTTTTTTTTTACCGAAAAACTATTTAATATCAATTCACGAAATAGGTTAAGCTATGAAAAATCATTTTACCGAAAAAGTAGGGACTTCACTTACAGCGCCACTATTTTATATATTTTGGTTGATCTTTTAGTTATAGTAAAAATATTTTTCATTACATCTTTAGCTTAATGAATGGGCAATAAAAATAATAAGTTTCTTTTTTGTACAGGATGTCTTTTTTTCTTTTTCTTTCTTTTGTGCTTTTTGTGCTGATATCCTTCCGTGCTTTCTTTTTTGTACAGGATGTCTTCCTTTTTTCTTTTTCTTTTTCTTTCTTTTGTGCTTTTTTGTGCTGATATCCTTCTGTGCTTTTTTTGTGCAGGATGTCTTTTTTTGCTTTTTCTTTCTTTTGTGCTGATATCCTTCCGTGCTTTCTTTTTGTGTAGGATGTCCACTGTAAATCCAGTGGCGTAATTTTATCAAAATCCCAAGTGGGAGGAGGAGTTCAAAGTTGTAGCCAATTTTTCCAAATTAAATGAAAATAACAATGAAAAATAAAAAATGAGCCATATAGTACCATAAAGGCAAAGAAATATTTAAAGAAAACTAACCTGTTTTTCTGGATATTTGAATTGTGCAGGCATATCTTAGGTGTGACATGCTTTTTTTCAGAAACTAAGTTTCAGTTGGGGTCTGAAGTGGGTAGTTATCCCCTCTGTGCCTCATTACGCCCCTGTGTAAATGGTTACTAATCAATTATCAAGTAATCAATAGCTGCAAAAAGGGCCCAGTATGTGACAAGAAGGGAAAGATAGCAAGACGAATTCAATGGGATGTACACCCTTTTGTTTTGGGTCATTAAGGGATAATACTAAAATGTGGAATAGCCGTCCTCATCCCAAGCTGCCTATTTAAAATTTACAAAGAAAGATAGGTTAGTTTTTCTTCAAAACTGGTAAATCGGACGAAATGAGACTAATTAAAATTTTAATTGATAACTAATTGGGAAGAAATTAGACAACGACGAGGTTTACAATCCAGACACCTGATAACTGCAGCGTTATGTAAAGTAAGTTCAAAGCAAATTTTGAGCATTATCTTTTTTCAGCATTTATGATGTACAAATGTGGATATGTGTTCTCATAACCTTTGAGAACCTAACCTATAGATCCATGGGAACAAATCCATCAAGGATCCGTTCCTCTTGGTGAATGGCGGGAGCTACCTCAAAGTTTGAAACGGTAATCCATATTAAATATAATATATTTGATAGGACACAAGCCTTAGGCCAGCGATCAGCCAATTAAAAAAAAAAAAAAAAATCAAGATGAAATCTACTTTTTTGTATTGTACATTCCGCAGTTGCATCATTTTATAGGGGTTTCGTTTTTGCTTGTCTAGGATATTTCGAAAACGTAGTATTTTACGAAGGTAGCCTTTTTAGATGTTGAAGTAAACCCCATGAGTTTCCCTAGAAAAAGATGTCTGCCCTCTTATATTTTTTTTTTTTTTTTTTTTTTTTTTTTTTTTTTTTTTTTTTTTTTTTTTTTTTTTTTTTAGCATGGCCTTGGTTTCTTAGATGTTGTGCACTACTTAACCTGATAATTAAGTATAAAATCTAATATAATATTCTTTAGGAACTTTTGCGAATAAAAAAGTGGTCCCAAAGAAGAGTGTTTTATATAAATAAACAAATGACAGTCTCTTAGAACCAAGGGATTAGCGTCTGTAGAAACTCGTATACACCAGTTGGCATGTGACGTGAAGGGGGAGTATGTGCCCAACGTAGTGCGAAATTTGATATGTGCCATGTTGCCATGTGAAGAGGCGAACAGTGGTGGAAGTGTGGTAGAAAGAATGATTTACACCAGAGGGTAGAGAGTGGGTAGCACATTGCTTGGAGCCAAAACTAATAATTATGTAATCAAAGCATTCCGTCAGAGATCGCGTGATCCCTTTTTTTTCTTCCCGTAGATCGTGGAATAATGTTTTTGATCACATGACGCGACTGGAAGAATGCCTTGGAAAACTTAAATTTTGCGTCAGAACTCATTTCGCTAAGTCCAACTACCTAGAACGTGGTACTGATAATGTTGAAGCCAAAATTATGGAGGTAAGAATATTGCTTATATTTGAAATTTAAAGGGTCATTAAATAAGGATGAACCTCCTTCGTGCCCCTTCAATGCGCTAAGGATACAAAATTAAAATTAACAAATTCTATAAGAAAAACTCGTGAAACTTTTTTTCAGTGAAATAATATGAAGCAATCCAGTTTTTTTTCTCTTTTCTCGAGGTTTCAGCGAAAGAAAAAGTGAAAAATCTGAAAAAAAGGAAAAATAAGACGTTAAAAGTATTCTTTGTAATATTTATGAAATACAAAATTAGTACGGTCCTAATTGTCGTAGTTGATGGTCCAATATTGAGAAATTTGACAGTTGATTAGTAGAGGGATTTTGCCAACAGGGGCACCAGTTCACAAAAATGGTCGGTAGCACGTCAATCAGAGAGTCAGTGAAATAACATATAACTATTATTTAACTATTATTAAAATAGTTAAATTAAAATAACGAATAATAATTGATAATAATTAAATAATGTAAATGATAAATTAAAAATAATTAAAAAATAGATTATTAATCAGTTATTAAATTAAAAATAATATTATTAATACAAAAAATTTATTAAAATTTGGCCTAAGATTTTTTTTGGGAGATAGGGGAGGGGCCCCTAATCAAGATTTGGCCCCAGGAGCAAGAGAGGCCAGAACCGCACTGCCGGCCGGTTAGTGCTGCTGTGAGTTGTTGTTAGTGGTAGTAGTTGCATGCTGTCTAGTATAACTCTTCCAGAAATGGATTCCGGGTAAATTTTTTCCTTTTTTGGTCTTAGACCAGGGCACTTCGTAACGAAGGAGTGTCGTAGAAACTTTTAAAAAGGCTCATTCGATTGGAAATTTAAACAGCTAGTGCCCTTTTTAATATTCAAAAGTAAATGGAGGGCAGCAAGCCCCCCCTTACGCCTACCATTTCCCAAACACATCCAATCAAAATTTTGAGATAGCCATTTTGTTCAACGTAGTTGAAAGGTCCAGTATTTATGTCTTTGAAGATGACAACCCCCACAGCCCTCAGGGCAAGGGTTGTAAGTTATGCCCTGGGGGCTTATAAAGTTTTTATAGAAAGGGTGATCGTATAAACTTCAGAGGGGGCTCATTCGATTGGTAATCAGAAGTTCTGCTGCCCTTTATAAGATTCAGAGTGATTGGAGGGTCAATACCCCTCCCCCCCCAATACCTCGTATTTTCCTGAAATGTATCTGAAAGAAATTTTGAGCTGGCCATTTTTTATCGTAGAAACTTCGGAAAAGGCTCATCCTATTGGAACTTTAAAGGGCTAGTGCCCTTTTTAATAGTCAAAAGTGAATAGAGGGCAACATGCCCCCCCACGTCCATCGATTCCCAGAACACATTTAACCGAAATTTTTAGACAGCCATTTTGTTCAACGTAGTTGAAAGGTCCAGTATTTATGTCTTTGAAGATGACAACCCCCACAGCCCTCAGGGCAAGGGTTGTAAGTTATGCCCTGGGGGCTTATAAAGTTTTTATAGAAAGGGTGATCGTATAAACTTCAGAGGGGGCTCATTCGATTGGTAATCAGAAGTTCTGCTGCCCATTATAAGATTCAGAGTGATTGGAGGGTCAATACCCCCCCCCCAATACCTCGTATTTTCCTGAAATGCATCTGAAAGAAATTTTGAGCTGGCCATTTTTTATCGTAGAAACTTCGGAAAAGGCTCATCCGATTGGAACTTTAAAGGGCTAGTGCCCTTTTTAATAGTCAAAAGTGAATAGAGGGCAACATGCCCCCCCACGTCCATCGATTCCCAGAACACATTTAACCGAAATTTTTAGACAGCCATTTTGTTCAACGTAGTTGAAAGGTCCAGTATTTATGTCTTTGAAGATGACAACCCCCACAGCCCTCAGGGCAAGGGTTGTAAGTTATGCCCTGGGGGCTTATAAAGTTTTTATAGAAAGGGTGATCGTATAAACTTCAGAGGGGGCTCATTCGATTGGTAATCAGAAGTTCTGCTGCCCATTATAAGATTCAGAGTGATTGGAGGGTCAATACCCCCCCCCCCCAATACCTCGTATTTTCCTGAAATGTATCTGAAAGAAATTTTGAGCTGGCCATTTTTTATCGTAGAAACTTCGGAAAAGGCTCATCCGATTGGAAATTTAAAGGGCTAGTGCCCTTTTTAATAGTCAAAAGTGAATAGAGGGCAACATGCCCCCCCACGTCCATCGATTCCCAGAACACATTTAACCGAAATTTTTAGACAGCCATTTTGTTCAGTGTAGTTGAAAGATTTGTAAATTATGTCTTTGAGGATGACCCCCCCCCCCACAGACCTCAACGCAAGGGTTGTAAGTTATGCCCCGAGGGCATACAAGGGTCATATGAAAAGTGTGTTCATAAAAACTCCGGAGGAGGCTCATTTGATTGGAATCAGATGTTCTAGTGCCCTTTTCATGAGTCAAAGTGATTGAGGAGCACCCCCCCCCCTCCATATCTTATTTTCCACAAGTGCATGCGATAGAAATTTGAGATAGCCATTTGTTCAAAAATAGTCCAAAGATCATATAATAAGGCCTTTGGGGTTGACAGAATCTCCCAGAGTCTGGGGGTAAGGGTTGTAAGTTATACCCCAGGGGTATTTAAGGTTTTTATGGAAGGGGGTGTCGTGTGAATTTTAGAAGAGGCTCATTTGATTGAAAATTTATAGTTCTAGCTTCCTTTTAAGATTCAAACGTGATGGAGAGCAACTAGCCCCTACCCCTCCACTTTCCCAAATGTCCTCGTTTCCCGAAACGCATTCAATGAAATTGTGAAATAGCCATTTTGTTACCAATAGTCCAAAAATCAGATAACAATATCTTTAGGGTTTACACAATCCCCCAGTACCCATGGGCAAGGATTGTAAGCTATGCCGCGGGGCATTTAAGATTTTTATGGAACGGGTGGTCGTATAAACTTTTAATCAGATGGAACTCATTTTATTGGAAGTCTGAAGTCTGAGTGCCCTTTTTGTGAGTCAAAAATTAATGGAGGGTAATCAGCCCCCCCCCAAGCCTATCATTTCCCAAAAAATATCCGACCGAAATTTTCAGAGATCTATTTTGTTCAGCCTTGTTGAAAGGTCCAGTAATAATGTCTTTGGCGATGTCAACCTCCACACAGTCATCAGGACAAGGGCTGCAAGTTAGGCAATTCGTTCAGTGTTTACACATAGTGTGTGTTGTTGAGAAAGGTATGCATGTTTGAACTTTACTTTCCAAGAAGAAGAGGGACATTCAGGCGAGTCTTTCAGAAAATTTTGAGCGGAGTGTTGAACTAGTTCAAAACACGCTATTTGTATACGAATTGTTAAAAGGGTGCAATACAGGAATAACTGAGTATTTGAATTTGGAAAATTCAGGAAATGATAAGGGATATAATCAAAGAGGCAATATTTGAATGCTAGCAATACTACTACAACTATCACCACTACTACTACCATACTACTCCATTTACAATATTGAGGGGATATTTGAGCTAAATATCCCCTCAATATTGAGGGGATACTGCTAGTAAGTGTACTGCTACACTTTCTACTACTACTACTACTGCTGTTGCAACTACTTGCAAGGTTAAGAGCATTGAGATGGAAATTTCAAGAAGTATATGAAGATACAGGTTGTCAAAAGGACATATCAGCAATGTCATAGCAATGGCTAATAGTATTAAGTTGAAACTTCCAGGACTTGATGAGAGGGATATTCTACTGACCAAAAGGCAGTATGTTAATGCTACTAATGCTAGTAGTGCTACTGCTATTACTAGTAATATCAATACTACTACTGTGATTATTATTACAACTATGCCTAAGGCTACGAAGGTGAAATTTTCAAGGAAGTGTTAGTGGAAAAGGTGAACTGAATCACAACACGCCGTCTGTATGCAGGTTGTCGAAAGGGTGTATAAGTAATATCTTAGGAATAGTTTGGTGTGTGAAGTTGAAAATAACAGAGCTTGTTGTGAGGGATGTTGAACTACTGCTATTAAAACTATGGATATTAAGGTGAAAAATTTGGGATATAAGAAGCTATATGGAACTAATTCGTAACACACTATGCCCACACAAATTGTCAAGCAGACGCATCAGAAAGGATTCAGGAATGATTGAGGGTATTAAGCTGAAACTTTCAACGTGTGTTAAAGAGGTTGTTGAAGAAACCAAAAGTGCTATATGCCACTAATGCTGCTACAACTATTGCCACTGCGCAAGCTAAGGGCATTAAGGTGAAGCTTTTAAGGAATATCCAGGCGGATGTTGAAATAAATCAAAACGAAATATGAGCTTGTGGACTTTCAAAAAAGCGACAAAGCAATATCTGAAGAACAAATTATATTATTAAGTTAGAATTTTAAGAGTAAGTTGTGGGGGATTTTGAACTAGCCAGAAGGTACTATGTGTATACTTTTAATACTACCACTACAGTTACTGTAAATAATGATGCTAAGGGTATTAAGGTGAAACTTTCAGGAAACGTTTAAAAGGAGTTTCAATTAAAGGAAAAAGTTTGTATGCATGCAGGTTTTCAAAAGAGCATATAATAAATATCATAGGTAGCACCACTGTATAATTACTAGAAATATTATTGAAACTTGTAAAGGAGCTAATTCGATTAAAAATTAAAAGTTCTAGTGCTCTTTTAAGAGTAAAAAGGGATTGGAGGACAAGCAGCTTTTCTCTGAAGCCCATTCATCTCCCAAACGCATCCAGTCAAAATTTTGAGATTTTTTTTAGATTTGCGCTTTACTGGAAACAAAATAAATTTTAAATGTTTTCACTTTTTTGCTTTCATAAATAAAAAATTATCAAAACTTTAAAGAATAAATATCAGTATATGTCATTTAAACTGACAATCTACGGTTATTTGTTTTTGTTTTTTTTTTTCAGTAAAGAGCAAGTTATGTTCTTGTCTTGGGAAGGCATGGGGTTTTTTCAGCCCTACTCATGTTACTTTCTGCTCGTTTTGAGTTTGACTTGGCTATTTATTGTAATTTCAGTTCGTTTTGAGTTGCATTTATATATTTTTTTTATTGGTTTGTGGTAGTTTTACACTTGGAAGATTATTTGACTTTATTTCTTCTCATTTTTGGCTAAATGGAGGTCGTCACTTTTCTTTGAAAACTTGTTTTGTGCCAAAAGTCTTTTAAATTAATGCACATAAGGACCGAGGTCGTATAGTATTAAAATAACTGACAGGTTTTTGCCACTAACCTTTATTTAGAATTTTTAGGCCGAACTAAAAAACATTATTTATTAAAAAAATGATTTTTAATTTATTAATTGATTAATAATCTATTTTATATCAATTTGTAGTTTATTATTTGAATTATTTAAAAAAAAGACTCGTAAAGCCACTTAAGCCACTCTTAAGCCACTCTTTTAAAATTAGTCACTTAAGAACCTTGACGCTAAAATTTGAAAAAAAAATTGGAAGGTTGACTGGCAGATACTTCTAAAATTTTTATGTCTAATCTTGATTTACAATATATTTTGATTATAATTATAAGATTATAATTTTGATTTATAATATATTAAGTTCTAAAATTTTGATTTATCATTAGCTTCTAAAATTTTGAATTACAAATTTTTATGGTAATATACAATTAATGTACTGAACAGCTACAAAAAAAAGAAAAAAAAAGAAACAATATGAAAATAAAATCTATCCATGCATTCTAGACAAACTGGATTACTCCTTTACTATCTCTACGTATGCCAACGCACATTAAGTATCTTTCTACTGCACAGTGAGCTGAAAATAAAGTAAATCAATTTAAAAAAAAAAAATTTTAATACTAAAAGTAAAAGGTTTTTCGAAGAAAGGGGAAGAGTGATATTAAAACATAAAATAAAGAGTAATAAAATCATGTAACAGGTCAAATTTAAAACGAACAGAAATTACTATGAATGAATAAATGGAACCTAAAACTAACAGTTATTAAATTCTAGGAAGACAATACTGTCATTTTATCGATTTTTTTTCAATGAAAACGCCTAAAAAGCCTTTTTCAAAATCCAAGGGGAGGAGTAACCCCTTCCCCCTTTAATTAACGTGCCTGCCCCATCCCCTCAAAATTTTACAGTAAAGATGCTATTAAAAAAAAACAATTGCACTTGACTATGGATGATTGAAGATTTTGACTAAATGCAAAAATTTTCCCCAACTTTTAATCAGGATCAGCAGAAAATAATTCTACTATTAACGAAAAGTGTAAATATGTCAATTAAAAAGCGAATAGGTATTAACTGAAAAAAAAAACGTTTTCCCAAAATGATATTTTTCAGAGAAAACTGAAGAATGATATTGAAACCTTAAAACGAAGAAAAATTATGTCATATGACAAATAAACCTCAAAACTAACAGAAATTACAGTGAATAAATAAATGAGCCCAAAAACGACTAGATATTAAGATGAGTAGTCACGTCAAACTTAGTAATAACATATATTATCATGAATGAATACATAAAACCAAAAACGAAGTCAAAAATTGATAATGAAGTCATTAATAATGAAGTCAGACTTAAAAGGAAAAATAATTATCACAAACAATAGAGGGGTTTTCATCCCAATATAACGTGTAAAGGCCAGAGCATCAATTCCATTGCTTCTTTCCAAGACCATATCCAGGGTTTTGTTCGGGGAGGGGGGGGATGTTGTACAAAAAAACTTTACAATATGCACCATAAATTTGTTTATATGTATTTTTGCTACTTTTTACGAGCCAGATAAAAAAAAAATTGGGGGGGGGGGGGTTCAAACTAGTTAACCCAGGGCCGTATCCAGGATTTTTGTTCAGGGGGGGTTTTACTAATTTTTGACTTTTTTTTGGGGGGGGGTTACTAATTTTTGACTCAGTTTTCGACTAATTTTACTGATTTTTACCTAGGTTTTACTAATTTTCGACTCATTTTCGAGTCGGTCAAAAATTTCTGGGGGAGGGGTTCAAACCGGGTAACCCCCCCTGGATACGGCCTTGAGTTAACCCACAGGATATGGTCCTGCTTCTCACTAAGCCAATGTTAATGCGTTTATTATATTTGTCTATCACTTTTAAATAATTGGAGGGATATTAATTTTCCAAATAGGTTACGAATTTGCCTACTATGCAGTATTTTGGGGAATGGTCTGGGGCATTTTCTTTTTAGATGCAATGACATGGAGAATCTAAGGGAGATTTATTTAAGGGTGGAAATGATGAGCTGCTACTGGAGATTCTTAAATCAATGTCTCCTACATTTGTAGTGGCTTTAGGCAATGTTATTTCAAAGGGTTTAAAGGCTGGAAAATGGGAGCCTTCTTTTATTTATATGTATCTCATTATTTATTATGCCTATTTGTATCAATTTTGTATATGGCTTTACCAGCTTTGAAATATGTATTTATATTATAAAGCTTTTATTGTTGTACTTATTTTATCTCAAAACACAATTATTGTTTATTTCACCGTTTGGATAACAAATTCTTTTTACGAAACAAAAATTTCAAACGAATTCTTATAAATGAAATTTCCTTTGCAACAATGAAAAATACTAAATTAAAATAGTTTCTTAATGTGTGATGTCTCATTCTGACATTGTTTTAAGGCCATAAACTGTCAACGAAAACAATTTCGAACGAATTCTTATAAATGAATACATTGTTTTAAATGTTTTTAATACATTAATACATTGTTTTAAAGCCATAAACTGTCAAGTGTTTCTAGGTCATGCCACTTTGTACGATGGTTACTATTTTAGAATTTATGTCTGTAGTAGAAAACAGGAAACTCTGCTATTGTCTTCAACACAAAGGTTAATTTAAGAGTATTAGTGTTGGAGAGAGGTCAATAAATGGTTTAGAATAAGCGAGTTTGTCGAATGAGGCAATAAAGCTGAAAGTGCACGTGCATTTGATTGTCAAATGTTTTTTTCTTTGGGGGGGGGGATGTGCAAATTTATTAAAACGAATTATTTTTGGATTTTCGTTCTTTTATGCAGGGGAATCAATTACCAAAGCATCCTTGGAGGGTGGTTTTGCTGGATGCAATTTCTATAAAGTCTATTTCTATAATTTCTATAACTGGGTGGTTACGATGAAAACAAATTGTTAGACCGGTGGATAAAAATAATATACGATAAGGATACTCCACAGCTGTTTGGTCAAAGTAGTATCTGGCGTGAAAATTTCAATTATTGTTTAAGATTAAATAGAAAAAAACAAGTTTTTTATACTGAAAGTAAGGAGCGACATTAAAACGAACAGAAATTATTCCGTATATGAAAGGGGATGTCCCCTCCTCAACGCCTCGCTCTTTACGCTAAAGTTTTTTATTGTTTTAAAAAATAAAGTTGTGAGACAGAGTTAAACTTTAGCGTAAAGAGCGAGGCGTTGAGGAGGGGACAGCCCCTTTCCTATACGGAATAATTTCTGTTCGTTTTAAGTTTTAATGTCGCTCCTTACTTTCAGTTTAAATTTTTTTTTTTTTTATTTAACTTCTGATCGTTTTTTAGTTAATGCAGCTTTTATTTTGGCTCACCGTCATTGAATAAGTAAACAAAATTTGCATAAAAAATTTACTCTTCTTTTGCTAAATGGCTGTCTCTAAATTTGGTTCTGACGTAATTTACAAATTAACTTACGTAACGAACTTCTATATTCGTATATTTTTCTTCTGGCAAAAAATACGTTGCAGATATAGTTGCAGGTTTTTGCAGATATGAGCTTGAAACCTATGTAACTGGGTTTTCTGATACGCTGAATCTGACGGTGGGATTTTCATTAAAATTCTTTCACTTGTAGGGGATGTTTCCTCCCTCTTTAAAAAATCAGGTAAATTTTCTCAGGCTCGTAGCCTTTCATGAGTAATACTAAACTTAATAAAATTTATATATTTAGAATCAGCATTATAAGCCCATTCTTTTTATACATTTATTGACGTCAAAATTCCGTTTTTAAAAGTTTCGATTACTATTGAGCCGTATCGCTTGTTTTTGTTTTGTTTTGTTTTGTTTTTTTTTTTCTTTTTTTTTTATTACGTATATGTTATTACGTATATGAGGGGGTTCTCCCCTTAGTCAATACCACGCTCTTTACGTTAAAAGTTAAAAAAAAATTAATTCACAAACCCCTGAATCACAAAGGCCGTTTAATTAGAATAGATAGCTCTTTAGAAAGCACTAAAAAAAACTGTAGCGTAAAGAGCGAGGTATGGACTTGGGGGAGAACCCCCTCATATACGTAATAATTTCTGTTCGTTTTAAGTTCTAATGTTGCTTCTTACTTTCAGTTGAAAAAAAACTTGTTTTTTTTTAATTTAATTTCTGATCGTTTTTTAAATAATGCTTGGAAATCCGGCGCACCCTTCATAGAAATGTCCCTTACCCCAAAGAAACATCCTCCACGGAAAGATTCTCCCGAGTAACCCCCTCCTCCAGCCCCCCCCCCACCAGAAAAAAATCCTTCCTGAAAATATCTGTATACTTCCCAATAACCAATACAATATGTAAGCAAGGGGCAAAGTTCATATCTTGCAGCCCTTCCCCTGGGAATTGTGGGGGATTAAGTCATCCTAAAAGACATATTTATTAGATTTTCGACTATGCTGAACAAAATGGCTATCTCAAAATTTTAATTGGGTGACTTTGAGAAAAAAATGAGCGTGAGAGGGGGCCTAGTTCCCCTTCATTTTTTGGAGGGCACGCATCGTGATCTTTCTTCGAGCAAAAAATGCAAAATTCCACCTTTTTGCAGATAGGAGCGTGAAACTTCTTTAATAGGGTTCTCTGATAAGCTGAATGTGATGGTGTAATTTTCGTTAAAGTTAATTAAAAAATGCAAAATTCCACATTTTTGCAGATAGGAGTTTGAAGCTTCTTTAATAATGTTCGTTGATAAGCTGAATCTGATGGTGTGAATTTCGTTAAAGTTAATTAAAAAAATTGCAATTAAAATAAAATTTTATTGTTTAAAAAAAATTGAGTTATGAGAAAGTCAAACTTTAGCGTAAAGAGCGAGGCGTTGAGGAGGGGACAGCCCCTTTCATATACGGAATAATTTCTGTTCGTTTTAAGTTTTAAACGTCGTTCCTTACTTTCAGTTAAAAAAAACTTGTTTTTTTTTATTTCATTTGTGAACGTTTTTTAATTAATGCAGGTTTTGATTTTGGCTCACCGTGCATGAATAATTAAAACGAAATTTGCATATTAATTTTACTTTTATTTTGTTAAATGACTTTCTCGAAACTTGTTGAATTTTATTTACGAACGTTTTTATTAGTAATAAATATACGTAACTTACGAATTAACTTACGTAACAAACTTCTATATTCATATATTTTTAATACGTATATTAGGGGGTTTGCCCCCTAATCAATACCTTGCTCTTTAAGCTAAAGTTCGAATTTTGTTCCAATTCTTTAAAAATGATCCCTTAATCACAAAGGCCGTTAATTAGAATAAATAGCTCTTATGAAAGTACTAAAAAATCTTTGGCTTAAAGAGCGAGGCATTGACTAGAAGGTGAACCCAATCATATAGCTAATATTTTTTTGTTCGTTTTAAGTTTTTTTATATTTAAATTCTGATTTTTTTTTTTAAATAATGATGGGAAATCCAGCGCCCCCTTCATAGCAATGTCCCTTCCCCCATGAAAACTTCCTTCATGAAAAGATCCTCTCATATAAACCCCCAACCCCCACTACCAGAAAAAATTCCCCCTGAAAACGTCTGTATACTTCCCAATAACCAATACAATATGTTAACATTGGGTAAAGTTTATAACTTTCAGCCCTCCCCCTGGGGGCTTCGAGGGATTAAGTCATCCTAAAAGACATAGTTATAATATTTTCGACCATGCTGAACAAAATGGCTATCTCAAAATTTTGATCGGGTGACTTTGGGAAAAAAATGAGCGTGGGAGGGGGCCTAGTTGCCCTCCATTTTTTTTGGTCACTTAAAAAGGGCACTAGAACTTTTAATTTCCGTTCCAATGAGCCCTCCCACGATATTATAGGACCACTGGGTCGATACGATCACCCCTGGAAAAAAAAAAAAACAACAAATAAACACGCATCCGTGATCTTTCTTCTGGCAAAAAATGGAAAATTCCACATTTTTGTAGATAGGAGCTTGAAACCTCTACAGTAGGGTCCTCTGATACGCTGAATATGATGATGTGATTTTAATTAAGGTTCTATAACTTTTAGGGGGTCTTTCCCCCTTTTTTCGAAAATCAGCCAAATTTTCTCAGGCGCGTAACTTTTGATAGGTAAGATTAAACTTGTTGAAACTTATATATTTGAAATCAGAATTAAAATCTGATTCTTTTGATGTATCTATTGATATCAAAATTCCGTTTTTTAGAGTTTCGGTTACCATTGAGCCGGGTCGCTCCTTATGTAAGTTCGTTACCACGAACTGTTATATTATTTTATTTTCGTGAACTCAGAAGACAAAGAATATGAGGAATTTACGGGAATTATATCTGTCTTGTAGAAGTTTTTAATTGTTTGTGCCACAGATGGTCATTGAAGTCGTAAATAGGAGATATTTGTTTAAAAAAACGATTCATTTGATTACCAACCAAATACAAAAAAAGGCATCGCAGTATTAAGCCTCCTGAAGTTAAAGAAGTTTTGCGCACGCACAACCTCCACTCCATTCTACACTGAGCTACTTTTCGCATCCTCCTAAAGAGTTCTTTTTTTCTTCAAGTCTTCCGTAACCTCCTCCTACCTCGTTTAAGGACATCCTGCTTTTCGTTTGGCTTCGGCCAAGGCCGTACACAGGAGTTTTTTCGGAGAGGGTTTTACTCATTTTTTTTTTGGGGGGGGGTACATAAAAAAACTCAAGCGCATACAAAATTTGTTTATATCCATTTTCGTTACGTTTTACGAGTCAGACAAACATTTTTTTTTTTTTGGGGGGGGGGTGTCAACCCCCCCCCCCTGGGTACGGCCTTGGCTTCGGCTAGATTGCCAAAAAAAACAAAATATTTGCTAGCCAATCATCGTTCATCCGCAAAGTGGGAACTAACAATAATTACCTATCGTTGATTATAAATTTGGTGCGGGAAATCGAACAATTTTTTTTTTTTTTACAGCTTATGATTTTATATACAGACGTTTAAATGGATCTACCTAACATTATTCTTAGATAATTCTCGAGGAACTTACATCCCTTGAGTTGAGGACATTGCTAGGTCTGTACGGTTGAAGGAATTACTCTCCAGTTACTAAATGTAGACGACCAAAAAAAAATCTGTATTATTTTCATTTAAGCGGTTAATTATTACTTTTCTAAAATGAATACGGTTAGGGAAGTAACTAGTAAAGAAATAGTAAAAAATGATAACAATAATATATAGAGATTACACAATAGTAGTCTTTAGAGACTCTTTTTGTAACTTGGACTTTATGCCATTTTTTTCTGCTAAGTAAATTTCTCTCTCTCTCTCTCTCTCTCTCTCTCTCTCTCTCTCTCTCTCTCTCTCTCTTTCTCTTTCTCTCTCTGCTCTCTCTGTAGAAGAGACAAAGCCACAAAAGATGAAAGAGCTGGCAGAATTTGTTCCTCTCTGTTAAATGAGTTTCTATTTAGTTCTTTAGGCTGATGCTTAATATCATATTCAATATCTGTTAAATGAGTTTCTATTTAGTTCTTTAGGCCGATTTATCATTTGAGCCTACAAGGTCATTTCATCCGATAACAACCAGGATAATTTTGACGGATCGAATTTTAGAAACCAAAATTATGCTTAATATCATATTCAGTATCTGTTAAATGAGTTTCTATTTAGTTCTTTAGGCCGATTTTAGGCCGATTTATCATTTGAGCCTACAAGGTCATTTCATCCGATAACAACCAGGATAATTTTGACGGATCGAATTTTAGAAACCAAAATTATGCTTAATATCATATTCAATATCTGTTAAATGAGTTTCTATTTAGTTCTTTAGGCCGACTTATCATTTGAGCCTACAAGATCATTTCATCCGATAACAACCAGGATAATTTTGACGGACCGAATTTTAGAAACCAAAATGATGCTTAATATCATATTCAGTATCTGTTAAATGAGTTTCTATTTAGTTCTTTAGGCCGATTTTAGCCGATTTATCATTTGAGCCTACAAGGTCATTTCATCCGATAACAACCAGGATAATTTTGACGGATCGAATTTTAGAAACCAAAATGATGCTTAATATCATATTCAATATCTGTTAAATGAGTTTCTGTTTAGTTCTTTTAAAATCGATATTCGAATTCAATTTTATAGAATCGTGTATATAATACCAAGGACATACACGTGGGCACATACCAGGAAATTTTATTCGGGGTTGGGGTAACAATAATAAAACAAATATTATAATCTGATTAAGAAGGGCGTGGAAAGTCGAGAAAATTTGGGGTTTAGGGGACTCAGGCGCCTAGGACCCTGTACCCTTTGTGTGCTCAGATTTATCTTGAAAAGAGGATAAGTTTGCAAATGCATGGGATTGGGATCATTAAATCTCAATCATAAAAAGAAAAAAGTAAGTACTATTTTTATGAACAAACTAGAATATTTTCAATTCGAAATCGCCATTATGTTTAATTAAATAGTTCATTTTTACCATAAATGGAAGCCTAAAACATTTTTTTGTTCTGTTTTGAAAATGAGCTTGACGCTAGGATGGTTTTGAGACTTGGGTAATTTTTTTTAATCCGATAACAATTCAGGAAAACACCAATTTTCGGGATTCTGGTTCAGATTAATCATTTCATCGATAGTTTTGCGTTTTGGATGCTTTACATATATTCAAATTCAAGCTGCGCGTAGTAGAGTGATGGGCTCCAGGTTTGAATCCCTCTTTGAGATGCTGTAAATTACTTAAGAATGCGCGTTTTTGGTGATACAATGGCTGAAAGACATATAAAGTAATGTAACTAATATTTTGGCGTCAGAACCTATCTTCTACCAGTAAATTCTCTCACATCCTTCTGAAGAGCTTTCTTTCCTTATGGCACAGCTGCCAAGGTAACAAGACAAACTTGTAGACTCACAACTTGCTCGGCTCATCTGAAAGAGGAATCGTCGGGATAACTCTAAAATCAGCTTTAGTTGGAAAAAAATAAAGTGGAACAGTCTCCCCGAGGAAGTTATTCCGCCAAAGCCATCAGTTGGTTTTCTGTATCCTAATTTCAATAGATACATGAAATATAGTTATTTAAGCTAGTTACATGGCAATGGTGCATATGCAATATCAGGTGCATAGCATATCAGGCAATGGCGTTGCACTTGGTACTGTGGAATATATAAAATCAGTGGGTGAATATCAGGTGCAATAATGGCATTTTGCATTTTCCAAGCGTTTGGAAGTGCTGCAAAAGAAAGCAGCAAGAATAGTTGAGAAGTATGTAAAAGAATGTGAAAGACGCCAATTCAGGCTTTAAGTCTCTAAGGCTACTCAATGTTGCATAGATAAATGACTAGTAAGCGGCGATATCTCTGTATAATCTAGTACCGAAAACTTTTAAAGTTTTACCGTTTTAGAAGTTTTGTTCATAATAAAAAAAAATAAAAGAAGATGTGACAAATTGGTTGTGGCGATTAAAAATAGTTTTTACTTTCGATGTTTTATTTGCAATTGTCGAAATACTTTCGTATTTCGGCCCTTCTGTATGGAATTCGCATCCTGTGAGTGTTATAGCGGCTGAGTTAAAAAATATATTAAAGAAGTATTTCTTGGGGAGTTAGTTAGTTTTTTTAGGGGTGGGGGGGGAATGGGTTGTCATGCTGGAGGGAGGAGTCGATGGAAAGGGGGCGGTGGTGGTGGTGCCTGACGCTGTATTCTGATGGTGGTTGTTACCCTGGGGGTGTGTGGAAGATGGTGATTGTTTTTTCTTTTCTCTTTTTCTTTTTAAGTGGATTTATTAGTTTAAGATCTATAAGATCTATATATCTATAAGATTTATCTATATATCTATATAGTTTTAGATATGTCATAGCATATCAAGCAATTTCATTGCGCTTGGTACTCTGGCATATGGTAAAAAAAAAATGAATTTTATTCAGTGAGACAAGGAATGTTTTCCGACTTAAAAAATGAAGAAAAGATATTGAGACTTCTTAAATGTTCGGTCCACGATAATGACACTCGATCTTCGAAAAAGATTAATACTTCACTGGTTGTTTCGATATTATTATTTGTTTTCTGAAGAGGACAGTTTAATTCAGTCTCCAGTGGCCAATAGCTCTGACGTGATAGTCAACGAAGCAGAGAGACTATTAAATCCGTGTGCATTCAAAGAGGCCCTTTGAAGGGCCCACCAATGAAGTACACATAGAGACGACACACAGACAGAGACGACACACACACACAAAGACGACACAAACACAGAGACGACACACACAGAGAGACGACACACACAGAGATCTCAAATATTGATTGCACACAGTTGTGGAGTTGTACCAGAATGACTATCAAACATCTTGTATCAAACGTTAAAAACACATCGAAAATTTTTTTTATAAACATTTTTGTTATGTTCTTACGAGGTGGACTAACATTTTTTTTCGGGGGGGGGGGAGTTCAAATCCTCTAGCCTCTCCTGGATACAACCTTGTTAAAAGGATTAACGTAATTAACGTAAAGGATAAAATAAACTCCCTGTCTTTGTGGAGTTGTACAGAATATGGATTTGTGGAGTTTTACAGATCATCAGAATGACTATCAAACATCTTGTATCAACCAGTGAAGTGTACTTCACTGGTTGTTTCGATGTGGTCCGCGTTTTCCATGGATAGGAGGATTAGTAGTTTGAATCACCTTGATCATAGGCAGCGCGCTAGCGCTGCCTAAGTAAAGAACGATGTGGGCACAATGTGTTTTTTTTTTTTTTTTTTTTTTTTTTTTTTTTTTTTTTTTTCCTCCATACCCGGGCACTTCGTATCGAAGGAGTTGTCGTAGAAAGTTCGAAAAGGGCTCATTCGATTGGAAATTGGAGTGGATAGTGCCCTTTTTACTAGTCGAAAGTGATTGGAGGGCAACTAGCCCCCCCCACGCCCATCATTCCCCCAAATACAGCCAATCAAAATTTTGAGCTAGCCATTTTGTTCAGCGTAGTTGATTTCCAGATAGAAAATATCTTTTTGTGGAGGACACTCCCCCAAAACCCTCGGGGCAAGGGTTTTAAGTTATGCCCTGGGGGCATATAAGGTTTTTATAGAAGGCGTTGTCGTAGAAACTTAAAAAAAGACTCATTCGATTGGAAATTCAAAGGGCTAGTGCATTTTTTAATAGTCGAAAGTGATAGGAGGGCAACTAGCCCCCCCCCACGCCCATCATTCCCCCAAATACATCCAATCAAAATTTTGATATAGCCATTTTGTTCAGCGTAGTTGATTTCCAGATAGAAAATATCTTTTTGAGGAGGACACTCCCCCATAACCCTCGGTGCAAGGGTTTTAAGTTATACCCTGGGGGCATATAAGGTTTTTATAGAAGGCGTTGTCGTAGAAACTTCAAAACAGGCTCATTCGATTGGAAATTGGAGTGGCTAGTGCCTTTTTTACTAGTCGAAAGTAATTGGAGGGCAACTAGCCCCCCCCCCCCCCCCCCGCGCCCATAATTCCTCCAAACACATCCAATCAAAATTTTGAGATAGCCATTTTGTCCAGCGTAGTTGATTTCCAGATAGAAAATATGTTTTTGAGGAGGACACTTCCCTACAACCGTCGGGGCAAGGGTTTTAAGTTATGCCCTGGGGGTATATAAGGTTTTTATAGAAGGTGTTGTCGTAGAAACTTCAAGAAAGGTTCATTCGATTTGAAATTCAAAGGTCTAGTACCCTTTTCTAAAGTCGAAAGTGATTGGAGGGCAACTAGCCCCCCCCCCCACGCCCATCATTCCCCCAAACACATCCAATCAAAATTTTGAGATAGCCATTTTGTTCAACGTACTTGGTTTCCAGATAGAAAATATGTTTTCGAGGAGGACACTCCCCCACAACCCTCATGGCAAGGGTTTTAAGTTATACCCTGGGGTATATAAGATTTTTATAGAAGGCGTTGTCGTATAACTTCAAAACAGGCTAATTCGATTGGAAATTCAAAGTGCTAGTATCCTTTTTAATAGTCGAAAGTGATTGGAGGGCAACTAGCCCACCCCCCACGCCCATCATTCCCCCAAACATATCCAATCAAAATTTTTAGATAGCCATTTCGTTGCAGCGTAGTTGATTTCCAGATAGAAAATATGTTTTTGAGGAGGACACTCCCCCACAACCCTCATGGCAAGGGTTTTGTGTTATGCCCTGGGGGCATATGAGGTTTTGATAGAAGGCTTTGTCATAGAAACTTCAAAACAGGCTCATTCGATTGGAAATTCAAAGCGCTAGTAACCTTTTTAATAGTCGAAAGTCATTGGAGGGCAACTAGCCCCCTCCCCCACGCCCATCCTTCCCCCAAACACATCCAATCAAAATTTTGAGATAGCCATTTTGTTCAGCGTAGTTGGTTTCCACATAGAAAATTTGTTTTTGAGGTGGACACTCCCCAACAACCCTCTGGGCAAGGGTTTTAAGTTATGCCCTGGGGGCATATAAGGTTTTTATAGAAGGCGTTGTCGTAGAAACTTCAAAACAGGCTCATTCGATTGGAAATTCAAAGGGCTAGTACCCTTTTTAATAGTCGAAAGTGATTTGAGTGCAACTAGCCCCCCCCCTCACGCCCATCCTTCCCCCAAACACATCCAATCATAATTTTGACATAGCCATTTTGTTCAGCGTAGTTGATTTCCAGACAGAAAATATGTTTTGAGGAGGACACTCCCCCACATCCCTCAGGGCAAGGGTATTAAGTTATGCCCTGGGGTATATAAGGTTTTTAAAGAAGGTGTTTTCGTAGAAGCTTCAATAAAAGCTCATTCGACTGGAAATTCAAAGGGCTAGTGCCCTTTTTAATAGTCGAAAGTGATTGAAGGGCAACTAGCCCCCCCCCCCCACACCCATCATTCCCCCAAACACATCCAATAAAAATTTGAGATAGCCATTTTGTTCAGGCTAGTTGATTTCCAGATAGAAAACATATTTTTAAGGAGGACACTCACCCACAACCCTCAGGGCAAGGATTATAAGTTATGCCCTGGGGGCATAGAAGGTTTTTATTGAAATCTTTGTCGTAGAAACTTGAAAAAGGGCTCATCCGATTTGAAATTCAAAGGACTAGTACCCTTTTTAATAGTCAAAAGTGATTTGAGGGCAACTAACCCCCCTCTCTCGCCCACCTTTTTCCAAAACACATCCAATCAAATTTTTTTGATAGCTATTTTATTCAACGTAGTTAAAAGTTTTGGAAATTAGGTCTTTAAAGATGACAACCCCTCCCCCAAAGCCCTCAGGACAGGGGTTGTAAGTTATGCCTTGGGGGCATATAAAATTTTTATTGAAAGCGTTGTCGTAGGAACTTCAAAAGGGCTCATTTAATTGGAAATTGAAAGGGCTAGCCATTTTCCCAAACAAATCCATTCAAAATATTGAGATATCCATTTTGTTCAACGTAGTTGAAAGTTCTGGAAATTAGGTCTTTTAGGATGATAAACCCCTCAGAGCCCTCAGTGCAAGGGTTGTAAGTTATGCCCTGGGGGCATATAAAGTTTATGTAGAAAGTTGTTGTATATGATTTATAGAATAGATTTTAGTCTTCCTCAAATCCAATTTTTATATGTTTAAAAACTAAATGTTGACTTAAGATTAAATTAAAATGCACTGTGATAATGCTAATTCCCAATAAGGCATCTCAGCAGTATCCCAAGAACGACTGAGGGTATTATGTTCAAACGTTCGGGGCTACTTCTGCTCTTAAAATTTAACCAAATCCAAATAGCGCAAGAGTATCCAAGCTATCAAAGAAAGTAAACAGATTTTTTTTGCGAATGGTATCAAGTTTTCCATTACAGGTCAACGGGAGGAGTTATAAGACTAAATTAAACAGTACTATTTGTGTCCAGATTTTTAAAAGAGTGTAAGCTGTTAAAAATTGCTGAAAATTTTTCTCCGGCATACAAATAGCAGGCCAAACTATAAAGTCTTAAAACACGAAAAGATTTAGAACATTATTTTCTTTTTCCCTGAAAAGACTATGTCAATATAAAACGAACAGAAATTAATTAAAAAAAACTTTCCACAAAATAAGTTTTTCAAAGAAAAGTAAAGAACTCCATTAAACAAAAATGAGCAAAACTAAAATCAAATAATCTACCAAGCGTGAAACTACCACAAATCAGCATTGATAAATAAATGAAACCCAAAACGAACAGAAATTACAATAAATAACCGAGTCAAACTCAAAACGAGCAGAAATTAACATAAGTTGGGCGCAAAACCCCTATGCCTTCCCAAGGCCAGAACAAAATTTGCACTTTACTGAAAAAATACAAATAAAAGTGCATTGTCAGTTTAATGTACATATACTGATATTTAGTAATCAAAATGTTAATATTATTTGAGTTATTAAAGTTATAAAAGTAAAAACATTTATATTTTTTCAATAAATTGAAAAAAAGGTAGAAATAGAGAGAAGGGGGCTTTTATGTGGGAAATATGATCCCCCTTTTTTAATAATGGTAGAATAATGAGTTCTTTTATGGCTCTATGTAATATAATGCTATCTAAAATTCCTTTTACGTTTACTGGAAGATGAAGGATTCCTTTGGTTTCTTACACGAATCCAAAATCTTTTCATTCCGGAATATTTAATATAAATTTCCTAACCCCCAGCCTTTTTTTCCATTTTCATTTTTATTTGTGTTATAATAATTTTAATTCCGATATTATAATCGATTTTATAATTATTTTTGATATTATATGAATGTTAATGTCAAAATGTTATATTGTTGTAATCTAAGCATATAATGTTAAAATACAATGTTACTGCTGTTGATATTGTGTCAAAAGTTAATTTTGATACTATGATATATTAATATTATAATAATTTTGTTTTATTATTATAATCAATAGTGGCAATGCTCATGGCTTGTAGCATTATGGCTGGATTATGATCCAGACGTATTTTCGATTAAATCTAGAATCTAGTATAATCTGGAATCTAGGATCTAGATTCTAGTAAACATAATTCTAGATTCATAATTCATAATCATAGAGTCTAGAATTATGTTTTGTGAATAAATATTGTTTGATCCCTGACAATTTATTCTTTTTTACAATTTGCTTCCCTTTTATTATTTTTTAGTTTTAGAAAGTCTAATATTTTATAAATAACATAATTTTGCAAATCTTGGGAATTTGTAGTAGCAGTTCATTCAGTATATATTTTTGTAATATTTGTAATACAAAATATTTTTGTAATACAAAAACAGGCTCTGCATGTGCAGGTGTTTACGGGACTTCTATCGATTCTATCATAATTATGTGCATACAAAAAATAAAACAACAAGTTTCTCCAAATGAAATGAAGCGACATTGAAACTTGAAATAGAAAATGAATAGAAAATTTGCTTTAAAGGAGTTATGCTGCCACACTCTAAACCTCCGCTCTTGTTGCCTAGTCTTGCCTACGCTCGATGAGAGTGAGGTTAATTCCTTTAACTCTTTTTAACTTTGACGCAAAAAGTAAGGGGCTTAGGCCTAAAAACCCCCTAATATACTAGATAATTGTGTTCTTTTTCAGTTTCAACGTTAACATGTAAAAATGTGAATCTATGTGGTGCGTTCACTAAATAAATTAAGCCATAATTCTATTTTACCATTTTGAGAGGCCCATTTACGCTAAGGTTTTACTAACACTGAAATTTTCATTCATTATCAAACTCTGTAATACCTCTTGCTACTGAACTTAGCGTTAATTTAAATGTTAAAACCAGCCAATGTTATAATTGGATCTTCCAATCCACCCCTGGACCCCCCCCCCCAAATTTTAAAATTACCTTCTTTCAGAGTATTTCGGTAAAAAATGGACAATTTTTATCGAAAAAAAAATAGATAGAAAAGGATCAAATTTGAATCCCGAATTAGTTTTGTTTTTCTGTTTAGCTTTCTGACCGATGTAAATTTATTTACTTTAAACTTTATCTTAATAAATGCTAAAACTATCGCTCTGGAAAGGTTTTTATTCGGATCTTTCGAATATTTATCAAACTGCCATAATTATTTCAGAATGAACTTTTTTACTACAGTTTGCCCTTCTAAAAATGATTTTTTTTTTATTCTGATCTGAAACGAAACTTAACGAATATTCACTCGCACTGGGACATTTTTAATCGGGTTATGTTGCAATCGGATCCCACAAAATGAAACTTAACTCCCGAATTCATTTCTATTTTATGTATTTAGCTTTTTGATCTCATTATATGTTTAGGCATGTAGAACAAAAGGCCGTCCATCTTGATGGTCTAGCGATTTTCATCCATTGTGTGTTAATGGCCTGCGGTCGCCGCAATATCGCATCTTATTCTGCATTTCCCAAATTTTGCTCTAGGCTCAAATCGTTCTTGGAAAACCTCCAATCTAAGAATCTCAGTTGAATCTTAGCTGGTGATAGGAATTGTGACCCGATTCAGATAGATCAACTCTTCTGTTAGAATCTTAGATTAACAACTCTTTTAAAAAAAAGTTGCTTTTTGGAACTTTTCTTCCCCTGTGTAAGGTTTAACTTTGTTCTTTCTAAAACCTGCTTTTCATTTTAGTATGCTAGACTATGTGAGTAAACTGAGTTTTTTATGCTCTTCTTCTACTGCGAGTTACTACAACCTGATCGTATTTCTAGCTTTTTGAACGCGCAGGAACCACCGCATGGATCTGTCGTGGGAAATGCTAAATGAGTTTTGTTTATGTGGTTAGACAAAGAATATTGGATTTGTGTTTACATATAAGAGCATTAACACTATAGTAATTGAAATGCAGTGTTTTATCTACTATTTTCTGTCAGAGTTTGTCTGAAAATCAAAGTTTATTCATGACTATTGAAAACGACTAAGGCTGGAGATTCTAAGCGTTCGCCCAAAATAAAAAAAAGAAGAGAGTCAGTCCCGCCATCTAGCATTTAGTTCATTAATAGCTGATAGACTATGTTTAAAAGTCCAGGGATTGCCGCTAATGACACAGATGGGAGCAAGACTTGCTCCTCACTCATCATCACCTGCAGATTAAAAATCGTCGTGAAGCCAAGAGGGGACCGATTTTTAAATCAAAGTTTTGGACTTACGGGATTTTTATTACCTACTCTTTATATTCAAGTATAATAATAATCGTTTACCTTTATGCTTCTCAGGCATGTTTCAGGTTAGGTCTGATTGCCAGAATTACAATACTCACACTAGAAAGGAACTGTCAGCGTCAATTACCATCACTGCAAGGTCTAAGTTCTGCTTTATTTAAAATTATGAAATAGTAATGGTAAGACAATTAATGACTTGAAAAGGTTAGAAGAATTTAGAAATAAAGTTAAATAAAAAAAATGTATTCTAATTATGAGTTGTAGTATTATTATTTGTGTCGGAGTATAATGGATTTTTTTTTTCTTTTTTATGGTGACTCCAGTAGCAGCTTAACAAGGAATTATGTATGGATTTGTTTGCATTATTAGTTGTATAATTAGTTGATGTTTATAATCAGTAATAAGCAATTTTTTACTCTCGGCACGCCCCTAGGACAGGTTTACGGAAAGTTTACGGACAGGCTAGAAGAATTAGTTGAAAGAATTTGTTTTTCATGTATTATATATTGTTAACATATATTTCTATTAATCAACTTGACTTATCCCTTACATTTTTATTATTAAACTTGAGTGAACCTAACTAACCTGCTGATTGCACCAAGAAAAATTATGTTGATGGCTTCGTGGAGCTGTGGCAGTGTGGAGCTGTGGAAAATAGATTGTTTGTCACCCCTTCTGTTTTAAGAGAACAATCTGAAGTTTCACCCGAATAGTATTTATCTTACCCTATAGTTAGAAGCGTTGAGGACCCACATAATTTTCGAATTTTTTTTTTAGGTGGAACTAAACGACTAGACATTTTGAATTTACTTAGAAGTTATCTTTAATTACCTTTATTTTGTTTCTTATATTTTTTTAGCCTTTCTATTTTAGGGGCAGATTGACTGAATTGTGTGCAATGTCTTTACTAAACCCATTTTAAAATATGTTTTAAACGTATTTATAATTTCACTTTTTCTTTTTTTGATACTTAAATAAGTCAAGCTTAATTTGAGGAATTGGTAACAGCAGAATGTTACAAGAGTTTTTTAGTCAAACATTATAGTAGAATTTTTGTGGAAGGCAAGGTTAGAGGCATAAGTTCTAGGTCCCATTATAGAATTTTCTGAGAAATTCCTAATTTAAGAAATATATTAAAATCTGGTCTTCATAGATTGCATCTTTATTTTTAAGTACAAACCCCCTTCTTATTTCTTTTATGTGAACAACCCAGTTTTTCGCTGAATAAAAATAAGAGAAATGCTTGGAAATAATGTATTAAATTAAATGCCTATTAAATTAACAGAAAATTCAAATACTCAAAATAAATAAACAAGTATAATAGACAATGAATGTATTTTTTCTTGACCCACTTAAAGTTCTACTTCGATTTTCAAATTTTTTTTTGTTAGAAAAAACTTTTTTCGTCTTGTATATGTCCGGATGAACGTATATTTGGTACTTCACATGCTTATTCAATTTCGTAATTTTTTTTTCTTGTCCTAGGGTTATACATGACTGAGAATGTCGCCATTAGAAGCTGAAAACTTACTAAAAGCTTCCCAGGAAGTAAGCTCGTTTGTGCAATAGCTGAAATAAAACATATTTTTTCATATAAAGGCTACCTTGTATAAGTGACTTTTTAAAATAAAAACTCTAAAAATAAGAAAAAAAGTCGAAACGGTAAGTTAGGCTACTGAAGGTCAAGGAAGAAGTACATTAAAAGTATGTTGACCTATTTTGGATCCCAAATTTCAAGCAAGCAAATGATGTGTTTTAAATAGTTTTGTGAAATAGATTCCGTAGCCCAACAAATTTCAGATATAGGTTTGAAGCCCACCGAATAAAAGATTTTGCCCACTTTTAGGGGGTCATTTTTCATTTTGCACATAAGGACTCCCTTAGCCGCAGAAATTATGGGTGTAAAGTTAAAGTCATTTGGTTTAAAAAAAAAATGGCCCTTTTTAGGGAGACCAATATTTTTTTTCTTGCTCTTTGTGCATTGTAGTACTTCTGGCCCAATGGTTTAAGAACATAAGTTTTGATTAAATCAGAAAATAAGTTTTTGACCATTTCCAGTCCCCGAAAGACCAATGTTTTTTTTCTGTTTTGTTTTTGCGAATCGGGATGCCCTTAATGTGAGGAATTTCATGTATAAGCGACGTAACACCTTTATATTAGGTGTTGTTTTCTTAGACCACACTGCCGTTCTAAGACGAACAAACAAACTTTCAAATGGGGATAATCCATTTATTTAGACAGTGAAAAAACAGGTACAAAAGTCCAGATATTTCGGTCACATATACAGCGACCGTCTTCAGTAGAAATACTAAAATAATAAAATTGAAACTAGCATATTTATATGCAATAAAATAAATAACTTTTCGGGTCATTCACAAAATAATGAACTTCCGGATTATTCACTGGATTATTTTCAGAGAGAGTTCATTGACAAAGTTCATTCAAAGTTCTTGATGTAAATTTTTCTTCTTTAATCATGCCAAATGTAGAACAAATTTCCAATGAAAGTGGTAAAGCCTTCCGTGTCTTCTAATTGCAAACCAAATGTTGAGTTTATAGATGTTTACTGGGTTGGTCTCATTTCCCCATATATACGACGTATTTTCGACGTAACACCTTTATATTAGGTGTTGTTTTCTTAGACCACACTGCCGTTCTAAGACGAACAAACTAAACTTTCAAATGGGGATAAATCCATTTATTTAGACAGTGAAAAAACAGGTACAAAAGTCCAGATATTTCGGTCACATATACAGCGACCGTCTTCAGTAGAAATACTAAAATAATAAAATTGAAACTAGCATATTTATATGCAATAAAATAAATAACTTTTCGGGTCATTCACAAAATAATGAACTTCCGGATTATTCACTGGATTATTTTCAGAGAGAGTTCATTGACAAAGTTCATTCAAAGTTCTTGATGTAAATTTTTCTTCTTTAATCATGCCCAAATGTAGAACAAATTTCCAATGAAAGTGGTAAAGCCTTCCGTGTCTTCTAATTGCAAACCAAATGTTGAGTTTATAGATATTTACTGGGTTGGTCTCATTTCCCCATATATACGACGTATTTTCGACGTAACACCTTTATATTAGGTGTTGTTTTCTTAGACCACACTGCCGTTCTAAGACGAACAAACAAACTTTCAAATGGGGATAAATCCATTTATTTAGACAGTGAAAAAACAGGTACAAAAGTCCAGATATTTCGGTCACATATACAGCGACCGTCTTCAGTAGAAATACTAAAATAATAAAATTGAAACTAGCATATTTATATGCAATAAAATAAATAACTTTTCGGGTCATTCACAAAATAATGAACTTCCGGATTATTCACTGGATTATTTTCAGAGAGAGTTCATTGACAAAGTTCATTCAAAGTTCTTGATGTAAATTTTTCTTCTTTAATCATGCCCAAATGTAGAACAAATTTCCAATGAAAGTGGTAAAACCTTCCGTGTCTTCTAATTGCAAACCAAATGTTGAGTTTATAGATATTTACTGGGTTGGTCTCATTTCCCCATATATACGACGTATTTTCGACGTAACACCTTTATATTAGGTGTTGTTTTCTTAGACCACACTGCCGTTCTAAGACGAACAACAAACTTTCAAATGGGGATAAATCCATTTATTTAGACAGTGAAAAAACAGGTACAAAAGTCCAGATATTTCGGTCACATATACAGCGACCGTCTTCAGTAGAAATACTAAAATAATAAAATTGAAACTAGCATATTTATATGCAATAAAATAAATAACTTTTCGGGTCATTCACAAAATAATGAACTTCCGGATTATTCACTGGATTATTTTCAGAGAGAGTTCATTGACAAAGTTCATTCAAAGTTCTTGATGTAAATTTTTCTTCTTTAATCATGCCAAATGTAGAACAAATTTCCAATGAAAGTGGTAAAGCCTTCGTGTCTTCTAATTGCAAACCAAATGTTGAGTTTATAGATATTTACTGGGTTGGTCTCATTTCCCCATATATACGACGTATTTTCGACGTAACACCTTTATATTAGGTGTTGTTTTCTTAGACCACACTGCCGTTCTAAGACGAACAAACAAACTTTCAAATGGGGATAAATCCATTTATTTAGACAGTGAAAAAACAGGTACAAAAGTCCAGATATTTCGGTCACATATACAGCGACCGTCTTCAGTAGAAATACTAAATAATAAATTGAAACTAGCATATTTATATGCAATAAAATAAATAACTTTTCGGGTCATTCACAAAATAATGAACTTCCGGTATATGTGACCGAAATATCTGGACTTTTGTACCTGTTTTTTCACTGTCTAAATAAATGGATTTATCCCCATTTGAAAGTTTGTTTGTTCGTCTTAGAACGGCAGTGTGGTCTAAGAAAACAACACCTAATATAAAGGTGTTACGTCGAAAATACGTCGTATATATGGGGAAATGAGACCAACCCAGTAAATATCTATAAACTCAACATTTGGTTTGCAATTAGAAGACACGGAAGGCTTTACCACTTTCATTGGAAATTTGTTCTACATTTGGGCATGATTAAAGAAGAAAAATTTACATCAAGAACTTTGAATGAACTTTGTCAATGAACTCTCTCTGAAAATAATCCAGTGAATAATCCGGAAGTTCATTATTTTGTGAATGACCCGAAAAGTTATTTATTTTATTGCATATAAATATGCTAGTTTCAATTTTATTATTTTAGTATTTCTACTGAAGACGGTCGCTGTATATGTGACCGAAATATCTGGACTTTTGTACCTGTTTTTTCACTGTCTAAATAAATGGATTTATCCCCATTTGAAAGTTTGTTTGTTCGTCTTAGAACGGCAGTGTGGTCTAAGAAAACAACACCTAATATAAAGGTGTTACGTCGAAAATACGTCGTATATATGGGGAAATGAGACCAACCCAGTAAATATCTATAAACTCAACATTTGGTTTGCAATTAGAAGACACGGAAGGCTTTACCACTTTCATTGGAAATTTGTTCTACATTTGGGCATGATTAAAGAAGAAAAATTTACATCAAGAACTTTGAATGAACTTTGTCAATGAACTCTCTCTGAAAATAATCCAGTGAATAATCCGGAAGTTCATTATTTTGTGAATGACCCGAAAAGTTATTTATTTTATTGCATATAAATATGCTAGTTTCAATTTTATTATTTTAGTATTTCTACTGAAGACGGTCGCTGTATATGTGACCGAAATATCTGGACTTTTGTACCTGTTTTTTCACTGTCTAAATAAATGGATTTATCCCCATTTGAAAGTTTGTTTGTTCGTCTTAGAACGGCAGTGTGGTCTAAGAAAAACAACACTAATATAAAGGTGTTACGTCGAAATACGTCGTATATATGGGGAAATGAGACCAACCCAGTAAATATCTATAAACTCAACATTTGGTTTGCAATTAGAAGACACGGAAGGCTTTACCACTTTCATTGGAAATTTGTTCTACATTTGGGCATGATTAAAGAAGAAAAATTTACATCAAGAACTTTGAATGAACTTTGTCAATGAACTCTCTCTGAAAATAATCCAGTGAATAATCCGGAAGTTCATTATTTTGTGAATGACCCGAAAAGTTATTTATTTTATTGCATATAAATATGCTAGTTTCAATTTTATTATTTTAGTATTTCTACTGAAGACGGTCGCTGTATATGTGACCGAAATATCTGGACTTTTGTACCTGTTTTTTCACTGTCTAAATAAATGGATTTATCCCATTTGAAAGTTTGTTTGTTCGTCTTAGAACGGCAGTGTGGTCTAAGAAAACAACACCTAATATAAAGGTGTTACGTCGAAAATACGTCGTATATATGGGGAAATGAGACCAACCCAGTAAATATCTATAAACTCAACATTTGGTTTGCAATTAGAAGACACGGAAGGCTTACCACTTTCATTGGAAATTTGTTCTACATTTGGGCATGATTAAAGAAGAAAAATTTACATCAAGAACTTTGAATGAACTTTGTCAATGAACTCTCTCTGAAAATAATCCAGTGAATAATCCGGAAGTTCATTATTTTGTGAATGACCCGAAAAGTTATTTATTTTATTGCATATAAATATGCTAGTTTCAATTTTATTATTTTAGTATTTCTACTGAAGACGGTCGCTGTATATGTGACCGAAATATCTGGACTTTTGTACCTGTTTTTTCACTGTCTAAATAAATGGATTTATCCCCATTGAAAGTTTGTTTGTTCATGTATAAGATTCAAGCCAATAATAATAATAATAATAAAGGCTCTAGTTTTGGGACCATATTTATTTTCTTTTTTCTTGTTAACCATTTTCTTCTTGTTCCAGAAACTTCGGAGCCAATTTTTCTCCCAAGTTCGAATATGCCCTCCATTTAATATTATAAAAAGAACTACTTATAAACAATTAAAATTTGTATAATTTGCAAATATTTCCTCATGGGCTTTAGAGGCTATGGTATTCCTGCGAATGTTGTAAAGCTATTTATTTTATTGTTATTCATGAAACTGTCTTGCTTGAATGTATATATTAAAGCTATTGCAGGGCTCCTACGTGGTCACTATTTGAAATCACTATTTTTATAGCTGGTCACTATTTGTCGCTATTTTCGTGAAATGGTCACTAAAGTCACTTTTTTAGGAAAAAGGCTAAGTTTTTTTTCCCAAGAATTTGTGCTTCTAGGCCAATGCAAACCCTGTTAAGAGTGGAAGGATTTGAGAAAAAAGCTTTTTTTTGCGATGCGTGGCTTTCACTTTTAGAGCATGTCTACAAACATATAGCCGGTCTTAACTCAGTTGGTTTTTTTGTCAGGAGACTTAATATTGATAGCTGACAAGGTAAGTTCCAATATTTAGGAACTCACTTTAGGAGGATGATATTGGATGATATAAATGGTGCCTAGTACGTTATTGAGTTTGATGAGACGACAAACCAAGCTAGTAAGAAGAGCTTCGGGTTCGAGTCGGATTCTGGTCTGAGAAAGTGAACAGGGTTGTCAGTTGTCACTTAGCTACCTTTTTCATTGGTCACGCAAAAGCAGAAGATTTCAAACGTGAACTTGTGAAGCCAATTGATGAAACCAAATTAAGTTTCAAAAACCTTCTTATGATAGGGAGTGACCGACCTTTCGTTAGTAAAAAAGTTTGGCGCAGTGAAAACATAACTGGAGATCAGAGCAAAGGGTTGTTAGATATCAGGACATGCAGGATTCATGTTGTCCATAATGCTTTCTGAAAAGGACTAAAAGCTATTGCAGATGATGTTTCATAGTTGGTGATCGCAGTTTACCACTTCTGTCGGGGCTGGTCAGCTAGATTAGAGGATTTTTGCAAGATACAGGAAGAAATGAATGTAACAACTTTGAGGTTTATAAAGCACATGTCCACCAGATGGCTCACGCTTGGCCCAGCTTCGCAAAAGGTTCTCTTGGAATGGGAGCCATTGATTGAGTACTTTCTGAAGTTCATCTCTAAGAAAAACGAAAGACTTATGAATTCAAACTTGTATCTGTTGATTGCAAAGCTTCTGAAGAGTCCAACCATGAAGGCAGAGTTGCAGTTTGTTGCAGACAGTGCTGACTACTTCGCAGATCTCATTGAAAAATTTCATCATCAGGAACCACTGATCAATCTCTTGTTTGTGGATCTCATACTAGTGCTGTATGGACGTATCTTGAACGAAAAGGGTGCTGAAGCAATGGCTAAAAGGCTAGATGCCAAACTACTTGATAATTCGTCAAATATAAAGAACCTAGTGGATATCGTGTTGTCTTATGATTACCTGAAAGACGTTGAAGTATTTCAATAGAAGTCTTTCTTGGTGAAGGTATGTGAACACTTCATAGCTTCAGCTTCTCCAAATTAGATGTTTTGGATGACGAGTGGAAGCTCATGCAGTTTGTGAAGGAACTGGACATGGCAGCTACGACGAGAGTTGACGAATATTGGGTGAATTTGCTGTGTCGTGAAGATTTGTTTGGGAAGCGTAAGTACCCAGAACCTGCAGACGTTGTCAAAGCAGCACTCTGTTTATCCCATGGACGTGAGAATTTTGAGAAGGGTTTTCTCACTATCAGAAAAGATTATGTTCGAATATAGAGTCACTAACGGAAGAAAGAATGTTGAATTACGGAGCTGACAGTTGCTGACGGGTTGAAAATGTTTGGAGGCAAACATGAGAACGTTCCTATTACACATGACCTGATGAAGCTTGCACGGGGAGTTCGAGCCAGTTACTTGAGCCATCGTCAAGCTCAGCGTGAACGCGAGAAAGATCAAGAGGAAGCTATGAGAAACAAGTAAGAAGTTGACCAAGAAGAAGCTAAACTGATAGAAGAACTAGAAAAAAGAAAAGAAAAAATGTTGAATTTGCAGCTAGACCTACAAACACAACGAGAAAAATATGCGTCGAAAACAAAAGGTTACCGAAAGTCTGTTAAAAAAGGAAGTTGATAGACTGAAAATGGCATAATTTAGAAGAAATATATGATAAAGAAGAAAGAAATGAAGAGATATGAAAGAAAGAAATGATAGACTGAAAACTGCAATTATTTAGAAGAAATCAGTGTCACAAAGGCTATCCTGGAAAGTTCTTGGGCAGTAAGAAGATGAACTGAACTGTCATACCAAAAAAAAGCAGCTACAGAAAAAAAAAGACTGATAGTATTCACAAACGAAAGCAAACTCTCATCACATCGCTGCTGCAAAAGAAGTCTAAGGAAAATTGATCTCATGCTCGGTGACGCCGTTTATTTTGATACATATATGTGAATGTTTTTTTTTTTTATATCGTGCCTATCAAAAGGCTCCATTTTGCTGTGATTCATTGTACCTTTATATGCCAAAGTAAATAGAAATAAAGGACAAAGAAATAAAAACGAAAGAGATAGGCGATAAAAATGAATTTGAGAATATATACTTCTGAACCTGTAAACTGATATTATTTTGGTCACTATTTGGTCACTCTGTTCGTGTCATAAGTCACTTTTTCTACTATTTTAGAGTGGAAAAGTGCGTAGGAGCCTTGCTATTGGACTCAATTATTATATTAAATAAACAAAACAAGTTTTTTTTAACTGAAAGTAAGGAGCGACATTAAAACTTAAACAGAACAAAAATTATTCCGTATATGAAAGGGGCTGTACCCTCCTCAGTACCTCGCTCTTTACGCTAAAGTTTTTATTGTTTTAAAAAGTAAAGTTGTGTGACAGATTCAACCTCTAGCGTAAAGAGCGAGGTATTGAGGAGGGTACAGGCCCTTTCATAACGGAATAATATTTTGTTCGTTTTAAGTTTTAATGTCGCTCCTTACTTTCAGTTAAAAAAAAACTTGTTTTTTTTTAATTTAATTTCTGAACGTTTTTGAATTAATGCAGCTTTGATTTTGGCTCACCGTACATGAATAATTAAAACAAATTTTGTATATTAATTTTACTTTTTTGGCTAAATGGCTTTCTCGAAATTTGTTCTGACGTAACTTACGAATTAACTTATGTAACGAACTTCTATATTCATATGTTTTATTACGTATATTAGGGAGTTTGCCTCCTAGTCGATACCTTGCTCTTTACGCTAAAGTTCGAATTTTGTTCGAATCACAAACCCCTGAATCACAAAGGCCGGTTAATTAGAATAGATAGCTCCTTTGAAAGTACTAAAAAAAGTTTAGTGAAAAGGGCGAGGTATTGACTGGGGGTGAACCCCTCATATACGTAATAAATTCAGTTTGTTTTAAGTTTTAATGTTGCTCCTACTTTCAGTTGAAAAAACTAGTTTTTTTTAATTTAATTTTTGATCGTTTTTAAATAATGCTGGGAAATCCGGCGCCCCCTTCATAGAAATATCCCTTCCCCAAGAAAACATCTCCAGGAAGGATCCTCCCCCGTAACACCCTCCTCCGACCCCCCTCCCCCCATCAGAAAAAAATCCCTCCCGAAACGTCTTTATTACTTCCCATTAACCAATACTATATATCAACAACGGGCAAAGTTCATAACTTCCAGCCCTTCCCCCGGGAACTGTGGGGGATTAAGTCATCCTCAAGGACATATTTATTAGATTTTCGACTATGCTGAACAAAATGACTACCTCAAAATTTTGATTGGGTGACTTTGGGAAAAAATGAGTGTGGGGGGCCAAGCTGCCCTCCAATTTTTTTGGTCACTTAAAAAGGGCACTAGAACTTTTAATTTCCGTTCAAATGAGCCCTCTTACGATATTCTACGACTAGTGGTTCGAAACGATCACCCCTGGAAAAAAAAAAAACAAAAAAAAACAAAAAAAAAAAAAAAAAAAAAAAAAAAAAAAAAAAAAAAAACAACCGTGATCTTTCTTCTGACAAAAAATACAAAATTCCACATTTTTGCAGTTAGGAACTTGAAACTTCCGCAGTAGGGTTTTCTGATACGCTGAATCCGATGGTGTGGATTTTCATTAACGTTCTATGACTTTTGGGGGTGTTTACCCCCTTTTTTTACAATAAGGCAAATTTTTTCAGGCGCGTAACTTTTGATGGGTAAAACTAAACTGAATGAAACTTATATATTTGAAATTAGCATAAAAATCTGATTCTACTGATGTATCTATGGATATCAAAATTCCGGTTTTTAGAGTTTCGGTTACTATTGAGCCGGGTCGCTCCTTACTTACAGTTCGTTACCACGAACTGTTTGATATTATATGCAGCTAGTTAGTTAATTGTTATCTCTATTCAATCAAAACTCTACCGAAGACACAGTGTTGCAAGAGACAAAAAGGGTATTTCTTAGATTTTCTTATGAGATAATTCTGCTTGCTTTTCTGCTATGTTCTTTCTCATTCGCTCGTATTTATTTCCTGAGATTGTTTTAACCTTTTTATTTTCTATCCTGGGATTGTGGGACTTTCAATATAAACCACTAGGAGGCGTAAAATTTCTAAAGGCTTTCGAGGGGAAAAATATCTATTTTTGGTAAAACAGACAAGTTTATTTTTTATTACTATTATGGATCCGGTTTATTTCGTAAAAAAATTAAATTGGTGAAAAATTAAAATTTGAATTTTTTGTGAAATTGTGAAAAATTTATGTTGGGAATAAAAAAAAATAATTGTTCCATGCTCTTGAAAGTTCCATTCCCCTAGCTTCAGTTGTGTCCTTCAAAAAGTTTCTGCTTGGATTTTATTGATTTCCTTTTTTTTTACAAATGTTTCTTTTTGTACAGTTTTCCTTTGATCTGCTTATTTTATTAATATTTTTAAAGCTGACTTAATGAAGCTATTGAATTCCATTTATATTTATGTGCAGCTAATTAGTCTCCAAAATTTTACTCAAAGAAAGGCACTCTTTTCGCTAGACAGAAATTCCTTTTTTTTCCTAGATTTTTTCTAAGATAATGATGCTTAGTATTCTGTTATGTTCTTTCTCATTCACTCTTATTATGCTCATTGAATTCTTTTTCAGTTATTTTTATTTTCTGTTCTAGGGATTACGTGACTTTGAATGTGAGCCATTAGAGGATGAAAGCTTTCTAAATACTTCTGATGGAAGTAAACTCTTTATGCATTTGCTAAGGCGGCTGGAGAAAATTTTGGATACAAAGGAAACAAAATTGTAAGTTCCTCGTTTTCTTTGAGTCTTTTGATGGGTGATAATTTGGATCTATTCTTGGAAATTTAATGGAAATTTATTGACCCAAAAATATTTCAAAGGTGCGATTCTCGAGGGGACGTGTATTGAAAGCATGCTCTGGATATAGTTATGCCAAAGGTACCTGGGGCGTAATTTTCTATGGAACAGGTGGGGAACAACTTCCTATCCATATCCAGCCCCCACTTCCGGTCCCATTTTGCCCCCCCCCCAGCTAAAATTCATCAAAAATTTTGTTAAAACTAAAGTAAGCCTGTATAATTCAAGCATCTATAGAAACGGATCAGTTTTTTTTAGTATATCTTTGCCTTTGTGGTACTATATGGCTCATTTTTCAGTTTTCACTGTTATTTTCACTTGATTTGGTAAAATTGGCTCCAACTTTCTCCCCCCCCCCCCGGATTTTTTACACGTGCCTGATAATAGGTGCAGAGATTAACATTTCTGGATATTGGGCACTAGAAAGCCTATTCTAGGAAACATAACATAGCTTCCGCTTTACAACGGGGTATAAAGTTAAAGGGTAACAAGGTTTTTTTCAAGGAAGAAAACTGAGGAAAACAGATATATTGCGCATGACTAAAAAATTTCTTAGGGGATTCTTTCACAGACAATTTTTTTTTGAGGCTTAGATCCTTATTCTCATGACAAATTTGAAACTGGGTGGGACATCCGATTTTTTTTTTGACCCAAAAATTTAAAGCCCATCAGCGAAAGAAAATGTTTTCTGCTGTAAGCTTTCTGATGGATAGTGTTCTTGGAGGGGTCACGCGCCCATTTTTGTCTTGAATCATGCAGATTGAAAATCATTTTGTGGCTTAAATCTTAGCAAGGTGCAACATCCCTACAATTCATCATAAATTTCGAAGATGGGATTGGTAGGGGTGCTCAAGAGGCAACTGTCTCACCTGGGTTCTCCGATGTTATAAATTTTTAAATTCTTATGTTGCTCTGCCTCAAACAAAATGAAACTTGCAGCATCAAATTATTCATAAAAAGCTGGTGAGAGAATGGGATGGGGGGTAGAAGGGTCATGAGCCCGCTCAAAGGTAGTTCAAACCATGCAGGTTGAAAATTATCGCTCATTTATCATTTTAAACAGGGTGTAATATGCCTTCCTTTCTGCCAAAAGCTAAAGGTGGAAGGTAAGGAGAGTTTTGGAAGGCCTATTGTGGTCCTTTGGTTATAAAAATTAAAAGTTACTGTGTGACTCATGTTCAAATATGATGTAGCATGCTCGGAATTGTGCTAAAAAGTGGGCGGGGTGTTGGAGAGGGACTGTGACCCACCTTGGTTCTTCTCTCATACCGTTGAAAATCTTTCTGTTATTCCAGTCCAAACAAGGTGAATCATCCCTACCCTTCTGATATAAAGTTGGTGACAGGAGGGGGGGGGGGGTCATAGGATGGGGCATGGGCCCATTTTATGCCTCAGCCAATGGACTTAAAACTGTGTCTGATTCCGCTTTAAACAAGGGGAAAAGTTTCGTTCTTTCTACAGAAAATTGTCAGGGAGAGTAAAAGGGGTGTTGGAGGATCCACGGCCCTAAATATTGCCTCCAGTCATACGGATTTTAAAATTCTTGTATGGTTCAAATAAAGTTAAAAAGTCCTTTCTACAGAATAGCTGGAGGGGTAGGTAGATTGTTACAATGGACAGCCTCCCACCTACTTTGGATCTCATGTCTTATCAATTGAAAATCTCTTCTTTATTCCAGTTCAAACTAAGTGCAATTTGCGTACCTTTCTGCCGGGAAACTGACGATAGAATGGGGAAGGGGGTGGGGTCTGGTTGTAGGTAACACAAACCCACTTTATGACTCCAATAGTATGGATGGAGAATCCTTGCATGATTTTTCTTCAAATAATTTACACCATGCCGGCCTTTCGTCAAAGAAAAAACAATAATTGGGAGATGATAGAGGGAGGTTGAAAAAGCCATATGCCCACTTTGTTTTTTCTCACCGTACTAACTAAAAATCCTTGCATGATTTTGGTTCAACAGTATGCAGCATGTCAAGCTGACTTTTTTACTCAAAGGTTGATTGTGAGGTAGGTATGTAGGGTGAAGGTGGGGGGGAGGAGTGTCATGGAAGCCAATGGCCCAGTCGGATCCTCTATCACTAAAGATTGTTGCACGGTTCCGCTTTAAACAAGGTTCACCACGCCTTTTGTTTCTTAAATAATTCAAAAATGTTGGGACTGGGAAGGCTTGAGATGGAGGGGGTATTACGCAGCAACCAAGGTCCCACTTTTTGCCTCCACCCCGTTTTCAACGAATCAAATCTTAGGTTGAATCAGAATCCAGTTTGTTTTTCTCTGGTGTGTAACTCATCAACGATTTTGGTAGCCCCTCCAAATTGTTGAATTTTGTACAAAACAACTGATCCAATATACTTTCAGCTGCTCTTCAAGGAGTTTCAGCATTGAAAATAAATCATATCTCTTAGTTTAGGACTTGGTTTTCTTGCCATGGAGCAAGCTTCCTAATATGCAACTTAATTTACCAAGCAAGGTGCAAAGTTGAACTCGCACTTCTATAGCAATTTTTAAATATTAAAATTTAATGTTATACCGTATCTCCTCCTCTATTCCCGACACAAAGATGAAATAACGGTAAAAATTTACAATTGTGGCCTATGATAAAGAGACATGTTAAGAAAACAATCCTTACTTTAAAATATGTATAATGATCCTAGTTAACATATTATCCAAGGGGAGAACCTTTATCCTCAAATCTTTCCTCTTTTTTCCCTTCTTTTTTCAACTTAAAAGAAAAGAAATTTTTATTTTTGCATGCTCTCAACGCAATGTGTAGATCTTTTGAAATTGTTGCTATAAATTTGTTTTTATAGATGACGTTGAATCCCGTTGTTAAGTTCCGTTTTTTTAGCAAAATTTTAAAATACACTTCTAAGACATTGTACAATATCTTAGAACCTATATATTAACACAATATATACCCCCACCCCCCTAGTGTGCAAATATATACCCAAAATTGCATTCTGAATCTAAATATAACCAAATGAACCTTACCTTAACCCCTAAATATATCCAAGTCAGAGTATATAGTTTCACATCATGGGGTGGAGATAAAATTCATCTGTGATGCAAATGAAGATATTTGAAGATGAAGATTGTTTTCTTAACATGTCTCTTTATCATAGGCCGCAATTGTAAATTTTTACCGAAATAACAAGCTTCCTAGTCACAATCACTTGTAAAAGTAGATGGTGTTACTTTCGGATTCATAGGAAAATGCTCCTCTTTTGGATCTCTTTAGTATTTTTTTTTATTCTTTTAGTAAGACATTTTAGCGATAGTTTCAGAGAACCCACATCTTAAGCGTGTTCAGATTCTAACCTAACTTCAGTTTGAAACTGCTGCCTCGTAACATGCCTACTTGAACGGAGCTTTCCACTTGAATGCGGAAATCTCTTCCGCATTCAAGACTGTCTCAGAATTGAGCTCCTGGGACATCAATGAGGTCAAAACAAACGACTTAACACGACTTTGCGAAAACCAGGGGGCGAGTCATCCCCCCTCACCCCCTTCGAGCCACCCCTGAGTCGGGTCCCCCCTCAAAGACAGTCATCTCTTCTGTATGCTGCAAAATTCCAATTTAACTCACACAGTTCTGTCTCTGGCTCAAAGTCAAACCATCTTTTTTTGGCCCTAGTCAAGAACGGTACACTTCTCTTTAAAATATATTATTATCACCCGTTCGACCAGACTCTACACTTTTCGTAAAGATCGCAGCAGAGGTTAAACCACTCCTACTTTTTCTGTAAACTGAAATCGGTGGGATGATAAAAGAGGACGCAGCCAAAGTGTTGCTTTAATTTTTTTTTTTTTTTTTTTTTTTTTTTTTTTTTTTTTTTTTACTGAACTGCTTTCATAGAACATCTTGAGTATCAATTTTTCAGATTTTCCCTTTTTACTTGTTCTGGAAAAAAAAATGTTCTTGAGTCGTTAGTTTTTTTCCCCGTAACCATTCGGTACTTTCCCAGACCACCTCCTGTCATTAAGAATGTTCTTTCCTTAATGCAATGGGAAATCCACTTCCATTTGAAAAGTTTAAAGGATATCAGATAATTTCTATTTCGAGCTTTTAGTAGTTTTAAACTCCCTACTTTATGAGGACTTGAACTACAAAATTGGATTTTAGACGGTCCTAAGTGATAAATTTCCCACTTCCAGTGAAAATAAATTAGGTAACTCGACGAGGCTCTTAGATAATGCTGATTTATGGTCCCTTTAAATTATGTATAAGGTTTCATATAAAACATAAACTTATTCATACAAACATGATCTTGTATAAAGAAAATGAATCCGATAGTAATTGTACATACATATTGTAATATCAGTTACCACAGTAAATGATAATGACATTCTCCTTCAGTAATGGAGGATTTGAGTTCTAACGCATGTATGATGACTTTTAGTTCAATTTATATCTCAATGTAAATATTCCAAAATAATATTTTCTTCTTTGCGTTAATGCTTTAAGTTAACAGTCTTTAAGAGCTCTAATTTAGACCAACACTCAAGATGTTATGATTAAAGACCAAGTTAGGTAAAAGACCATAAGCATCGGCGTCAATTGGGGCAAGGGATGCATGTACCCTTTAGATTTTTTGCCCTCTCCCCTAGATTTTGAAAAATACCTTATTTGGGGGAATCATTGAATTTTTTCTTGTTTTCTCATTGCGTTTCATCTCATTTTTTCATGGCGTTTCATGAAGAAACGCCAAGTTTGACCCCTAGGTTTTTTTTTACCTCCCGCTTAGATTTTGAAAAATATCTTTTTTGAGAGATATTTTTTTCGAAAAATGTCTGTTTTGGTATTTTCACTGAAAAAAGTTTAAAAATAAACAGCAAATTGGCTGTTAAGGACTGTTAAAGCTTAAAACGAAAAAAAGTTATTCCATATATTATATTCTGAAACATCTTATTCTAGTAAGAAGTTATTCCGAAACTTCTTATTCTAATTGAACGACCCTTGTGCATCAGGAGTCGCTCTTAAAGAATTGGGATAAAAAGTCAAAATGTAGCGTTAAGAACGAGGGATTCAGAATGGGATAGCCCTCCGTTATATATAGAATAATTTTTGTTTGATTTAGTTTTGCTCCTTACTTTCAGTTGAAAAAATTTGGCTTTATAAAATTTAATTTATGATTGTTTTTCAAATAATGCCGGCAATTCCCCCCTCCGTGGAAAATTTCCCCGGAAACTCTCCCACTCCCCCCGAATTTAAAGTTTCTCTCAAGGAGATTTCACCATTGGAGTGTCTCTTGCGGAGAAATCACCCTTGGAGTATTTCTCTCGTGGAAAATCCCCAAGACAATTCCCTCCCCTTAGAAAATGTTTCACGGAATATCTCCACATGTAAAATTGAGCCGTCAAAGAGAAGGTAAGACAAATAAAAAAAATTCATATATGAATTTCTCCTCTTGTAAAATTCCAGTGGAATTCCCCCTCCCCCCCCCGCAAGTGTTTAGGTCATATTTAAATAACACTATATTTCACGGTCATATTTTCAAAAAAGAAGAAAAATGAAGTTCGCATTTTTTCTTTTCTAAGTGATATGTTATAGATTATTGTCCCGTATTTGAACCACTTTTTGACAGTTTTAATAATTTTTCAGTTTTCAGAATAATTTTTCAGTTTTAGATTGTAAAGTCTTCTTTCAAATCGTGTATCTTTAAAGCTAAGGGGCATATGTTTAGCCATCTTTTGCATTTGGCTGTAATTAAAACTTGCGTATGTATACACTTGTCCTTGCATTTTTCGAGCTTAACAATTAGGAAAGCGTGAAAGTAGGTCCCTGAAAGTTTCTGCCCAATCCTGATCTTGGATGTATACCCATTCCTAGAGGTTTCAAGCTTTCAAGAAAAAAACAAATGAATAACAAAACTCTCATTGAAAACAAAGGTTCTGTAAATATTCTGGCATTTTGTCATGACGGCATATTTTGTGTCATGGTGGCATGTTTTTACAACTCGAAGCTTTTTGGTCAACACTTTGTCCAACCCAAGCTCACTTGCCGCAGTTGCTTGACTTGAATTTCCATTCCGAATGTCATTTCCATGGCTTGGCTTACGCAACATGCTGCTATGAATTGCCATATGAAAATACGGACAACCATTTAATAAAATTTTGATCTTAGTCTGCGAATGTAGTAGCTTGACGGACTCAAAAAAATATGTGATTAATGTTATTGGCAAAAAGGGTATTAATCATTCTTCAGCATCAAGATAATATCAGGAGGGGGCTAGGGGGTTTGACTCCCCCTCCCTCAAATGGTTATGCGGTAAATGGTAAACATTTTTTTGATGCGGTAAAAATTTTTTTTTATAAACCCCAAATTTTTGATGCATTAATTTCTTTTTATAAAAATCCTCCTGAAAAAATCTCTCCCCCCCCCTCCTCCAAAGAAAAATACTGGATACGGCCTTTATCACCATATAAAATCTTTTGTTTGAAAATTTTCATTTCTGGTGAAAATCTATTGACTCGAATTCTTGACACTATTTTTATTATTATTATTATTATTATTATTATTTTACAGTTCTTTTTCCTGTGGCATTATTAGTGTAAATGGTGCTTTTTGGTCAATTTGGACGAAACATATCTTTAATTACTAAAAATTGTTTAGATTTTAATAATTTCAAAAGAAAAAGAAAAAAAATTATATGATTTGCTGTAAGATAGTTTTATTGGCATTTGTTGTATCTTATTCGTGGAAAATGTTTTTTAAACAGCCCTTGCCTTTTGTGCGTGAATAGAATTCATAAAATTGATTTCCTCGTAAAATTTCTAAGGGGATTTTCTATGGGCTTAAAGCAGGCCTGGAAGTCTCCATTGCTTGTTAATTTAGTGAGCTCTTCCCCTGATCTCTTCTTCAACAGAATTTACTTCAATTTTAAAATTTCATTACTTTTCCGTTGAGACAGCTTAATTCTATTCAAGAACTGATTTAAAATGCACTCCAGAATTGAATTGTTCCTAAAACCTATGTAGTTAATAAGATCAGAATCGATCCTTTCGGTTTTCCCTTGGAATATTTTTTGGCTTGAAGGGATCCTAGATATTAAATATCTTCCTATAATAAGTAATACTCTGGAGTTCTAGCAACTTATTTTATTGTCTTCGTGATTTATCAGAGGCAACGCTGTAGCGTTGCCTATAGTAAAGGCCATACGGCTCCAATGTTTTATTATTTATTTATTTATTATTTTTTTTCCCCACAGGCGCTTCATACGGAAGGGGTCGTCGTAGAAACTTCAAAGGGGGATCATTCGATTGGAAATCGAGAGTTCTAGTGCCCTTTTTAATAGTCGAAAATGATTGGAGGGCAACTAGCCCCCCCCCCTACGCCCATCATTCCCCCAAACACATCCAATAAAAATTTGGAGATGGCCATTTTTTTCAGCGTAGTTGATTTCCAGATAGAAAATATATTTTTGAGGTGGACATTCCCCCATAACCCTCAGGGCAAGAGTTTTAAGTTATGCCCTGGGGGCATATAAGGTTTTTATAGAAGGTGTTGTAGAAACTTCAAAACAGGTTCTTTAGATTGAAATTCAAAGGGCTAGTGCCCTTTTTAATAGTCGAAAGTGATTGGAGGGCAAATAGCCCCCCCCACCCCATCATTTCCCCAAACACATCCACTCAAAATTTTGAGATAGCCATTTCGTTCAGCGTAGTTGCTTTCCAGATAGAAAATATATTTTTGAGGAGGACACTCCCCCTCAACCCTCAGGGCCAGGGATTTAAGTTATGTCGAATGAACCTCAAAAAAGGTTCATTCGATTGGAAATTCAAAGGGCTATTGCCCTTTTTAATGGTCGAAAGTGATTGGAGGGCAACTAACCCCCCCCCCCACGCCCATCATTCCCCCAAACACATCCAATCAAAATTTTGAGATAGCCATTTGATTCAGCGTAGTTGATTTTCAGATAGAAAATATGTTTTTGAGGAGGACGCTCCCCCACAATCCTTAAGGCAAGGGTATTAAGTTATACCCTGGGGACATATAAGGTTTTTATAGAAGGCGGTGTCGTAGAAGCTTCAAAAAAGGCTCATTCGATTGGAAATTCAAAGGGCTAGTGGCCTTTTTAATAGTCGAAAGTGATTTGAGGGCAACTAACCCCCCTCTGACGCCCACCTTTTCCCCAACACATCCAATCAAAATTTTGAGACAGCCATTTTATTAAACGTAGTTTCAAGTTCTGGAAATTAGGTCTTTGAGGATGACAACTCCCCCACAGCCCTCAGGGCAAGGGTTGTAATTTAAGGATTCTCCGAATCCTTCCCATTATTTCTTATGGAAGGGATGCTCGTATAAACTTTAGAGAGGGCTCATTTGACTGAAAATTGAAAGTTCTTGTTCACTTTTTAAGAGTCAAAAGAGATTGGAGGGTATCTACCCCCCCCCCTCCACGCCCTAAATGCATCAGATAAAATTTTTAGATAGACATTTTGTTAAAATAGTTCAAAGTTCTGATAACAAAAACCTCCGGTGTTGACACAGCCCACCACGGCCCGGGGTAGGCGTTGTAAGTTATGCCCTGGGGGCATATAAACAATCAAACAATCATTAAATAAACCATCAATACAAACAAACATAACATACAATATATATTAATGTAAATGAATAAATAAATCTTAAAACGAGTGAAACTTAAATTGAATATGCAAATCAAGTTTGAATCGAATAAAAATAACTACAAACAAGAGTTTGGGTATCGCCTCACTGCAGAAGCCTAAAAGTAAACCTACTGCGTCATTGGCGCCTTACTGAAAACTATATGAGTCTTGAATAGTCTTGGAAAGTATAAACAAATTCAAATTCAATATTACTGGAATCTGCTGAAACCTACTGCGTCATTGGAGCTTTACTCAAAACGAGTTATGTTACAAATGTTTTCTTTTGTACTTAATATTGAAAATAAATATTAAAATTACAGTAAAATTTTGAACTGATGAGCTTTCAGCAAGTAATATCATTATACATCAAATATTCAGTTTAATTTATTAGTTCTTTTCAAAATTGGTCAAGACAAATGTAGTTTCACTACAAACAAAATTTGGATACTGCCCCCTGCTTTAACTGTAAAAACCCAATGCCTTCTGCGTCATTGGCGCTTCACTGAAAACGAATTACTCGTATATTACAAATTTATTCTTTTCGAGTTCTTACAGCATTGAAAATGAAAACAAAAATTACGGTGAAAAAAAATCTTGAACTGATGGATCTTTCAAAAATTAATATCATTATATATCTAATATTAAATTTGATTTTGTTTATACTTTCCAAGACTGTTTAAGACTCGTATAGTTTTCAGTAAGGCGCCAATGACGCAGTAGGTTTTAGGCTTCTGCAGTGAGGCGAAAACTCTTGTTTGTAGTTATTTTTATTCGATTCAAACTTGATTTGCATATTCAATTTAAGTTTTCACTCGTTTTAAGATTTATTTATTCATTTACATTAATATATATTGTATGTTTGTTCGCATTGATTGTTTATTTAATTTCTGTTCGTTTTAAGTTTCATTTATACTTTAATAGCAAAACATTTTTTTTCGTTTTAATCTTGATTTTCATATTCAATCTAAGCATTACTCGCTTTAAGATCTATTTATTCATTTATATTATTACTTGTTGTATGTTTTTTGCTATGATTGTTTATTCAATTTCTGTTCGTTTTGGGTTTCATTTATTCATTAATAGTAATTTCTGGTCGTTTTGAGTTGGAATTTTAACAGGTATTTGTATCTCCTGAGCTTAAGTTTAAAATGGCCTTTACTTTTCTTTGAAAAACTTATTTTTCGGGGAGTTTTTTTTTAATTAATTGTAAAAATATAGAATTGTTGCGTACGTGGAAATTTAATGAGAGGAGGAGACAGACACGCAAATACAAAAGCAGGCAAACTATATGAAAAATATAGAATTATAGCTGTAAACATGACCCTGAATCCTCGATATCCTCTCTATCTCTCTTGTTACATGTCCGACATTTAAGGTTTTTTTGTCCAGAAAATTTTCTCAGGTATTCAAAGAACTAAAGGGAAGCTTTTTTTAAGTAACAATAACAATAAAATAAAACATTTCTGTAACCCTCCCCCCCCCTGGACCCATCTTAGGTTTATTCATAGCGGCAAAAATTTTGTAATCGTTTTTGTTGTTGTTGTTTAGTTGACGTTTGAGCGAATCATCCGCTCTTATACGTGCGATCTTCTACTGAATCTTGGGCTCTAATCGGAGCCACGTCACTTTGAATATCACACAGATATATTTTTGGCACAGACTACGTCAACACTTAAAATATCATGGGGTTCTACCAAGACGGTCACAGTGTTTTTGCTTAAATCATTGACATTATTCTGCATATCACATCCTGCTATGGTCACATAACATGTCTAGAAATATATAAAACAAAGTTTAAATAACAGCTAATGTATATATACTATACTATCTTTATAATTGGACAATAATTGTGTATTTATTTATTTTTTCTCGAAAACGGCTCCATATTTTTTCGGGAAAACTGGCATCCTGGTATATTCTGGCATAAAAAAACGATTTAGATTGGTCAGAAGTTTGAGAAAATTTGTTAAAAGCCTTAATATTGGAAAAAAAACTATTTATGTGAGTGATGTCATTGTTATATACATCAGTATTGCAATGACGCTGTCACATGCTTAAAGAGCAAAAAACAGGTAATTGCAAAAATATTTGTATATATTTTGACAAGGGATTACGGCAATTCCAAAATCTTAAAAAAAAATCAAAAGTTTGAAACTTAGTAAAATTCGTTGTTAGAATTCGGACTTGCTGTAATAATCAAATATCATAGTCAGCGCAATCGCGCTGCCTAAGTAAAGAACGATGTGGGCGCAATGTATTATTATTATTTTTTCCTTTAGACCAGGGCACTTCGTATCGAAGGAGTTGTCGTAGAAACTTCGAAAAGGACTCACTCGATTGGAAATTGAAGTGGCTTGTGCCCTTTTTAATAGTCGAAAGTGATTGGAAGGCAACTAACAACCCTTCCACGCCCACCATTTCCCCAAACACATCGAATCAAAATTTTGAGATAGCCATGTTGTTTAATGTAGTTGAAAGTTCTGGAAATTCGCCATTTTTTCAGCATAGTTGATTTCCAGATAAAAATTATGTTGAAGCCCACAGCCCTCAGGGCAAAAGTTGTAAGTTATGCCCTGAGGCATATAAGGTTTTTATAGAAAGCTATCGTAGAAACTTTAAAAAGCGCTCATTTGATTGGAAATTGAAATGGCTAGTGCCCTTTTTAGTAGTCGAAAGTGATTGGAAGGCAACTAACAACCCTTCCACGCCCACCATTTATCCAAACACGTCCAATCAAAATTTTGAGATAGCCATTTTGTTCAAAGTAGTTGAAAGGTCCGGAAATTATATCTTTGAGGATGACACTCTCCCCAAAGCCCTCAGGTTAAGGGTTGTAAGTTATGCCCTGGGGGTATGTAAGGTTTTTATTGAAAGCTTTGCCGTAGAAACTTGAAAAAGGGCCTAGGGCCCTTTTTAATAAGCGAAAGTGATTTGAGGGCAACTAACCCCCCTCTCACGCCCACCTTTTCCCTTTTTTTTTGTTTAGACTAGGGCACTTCGTATCGAAGGAGTTGTCTTAGGAACTTCGAAAAGGGCTTATTCAATTGAAAATAGAAAGGGCTAATGCCCTTTTTAATAGTCAAAAGTGATTGGAGGGTAATTAGTCCCCCTCCCACGCTCACCCTCCCATTTGCCCATTATGTTTAAAAACTAAATGTTGCCTTGAGATTAAATCAAAATGCACTGTGTTAATGTTAATTCACAATAAGGCATCTCAGCAGTATCCCAAGAACGACTGAGGGTATTATGTTCAAACTTTCGGGGCTACTTCTGCTCTTAAAATTTAACCAAATTAAAATAGCGTAAGTGTATCCAAGCTATCAAAGAAAGTAAACAGATTTTTTTTGCGAATGGTATCAAGTTTTCTATTTCAGGTCAACTAGAGGAGGTGTGAAACTAAATTAAACACTACTATTTGTGTCCAGATTTTTAAAAGGGTGTAGGCTGTTAAAAATTGCCGAAAATTTATTTCCAGCATACAAATAACAGGCCAAACTATAAAGTCTTAAAAAACGAAAATATTTAAAGAATTATTTTCTATTTCCCTGAAAAGACTATGTCGATATACAACGAACAGAAATTAACTAAAAAAAACTTTCTCATAAAATAAGTTTTTCAAAGAAAAGTAAAGAACTCCATTAAACCAAAAATGAGCAAAATTAAAATCAAATAATCTACCAAGCGTAAAATTACCACGAATCAAATAAATAAATGAAACCCAAAACGAACAGAAATTACAATAAATAACCGAGTCAAGCTTAAAAACGAACAGAAATAAACATGAGTAGGGCTCAAAACCCCTAAGCCTTCCCAAGGCCAGAACATAATTTGTACTTTGCTGAAAAAATACAAATGAATGTTCATTGTCAGTTTAATATACATTTACTGATATTTAGTAATGAAAATGTTAATATTATTTGATTTATTAAAGTTATAAAAGTAAAATAAATTTATATTTTTTAGTAAAGTGCAAATTATGTTATTTTAATTTATTTATTTTGTTATTTTATCGGTTATTTATTTTAATTTCTGTTCATTTTGGGTTTCATTTATTTATCGATGCTGATTCGTGGTAGTTTTACGCTTGGTAGATTATTTGATTTTAATTTTGCTTATTTTTGATCTAATGGAGTTCTTTACTTTTCTTTGAAAAACTTATTTTGTGGAAAAAGTTTTTTTTAATTAATAACTATTTTAGCCAGAGTGTAAAAAAAAAAACTTACTAAAATTAATAGTTTAGACCTAGCATATTTAATATTGCTGTGCGCATCTGGTAAAAAAAAGGACAACAATAAGTTAGTATTTTTGTAATGTTTGATTTTCTATGAAGTGTTCTCTAGGCCTATGCATGCCCATTGTGGGGCCCTAGTGTACAGTTGAGTGCTGGGATGTGTCAAGATATCGAAGCTATCCAAATTCGGGCTTATAAGATTATGCTGGGTCAGGCCTTCACTACTTATGACAATGCGCTTAAGTCGAGTCGCTTTTTAACCGCCGTCAGAGACTTATCTGCCAGTTCGGCCATTCTTGCTCCGTAGCAGCAACCACAGGACGATCCTGCCCCCGCCAGCCTTCGTTACGTCCCGCACCTGGAGACAATACAAGCGCAACCCAGTGACATGCCGTACAACTCGCTACCAGCATTCCTTTGTCCCCTTTTTTACAGACATGGTCAACAAATCCTAAGAAAAGTAATATGGTTTTATTCATTTTTTTGTTGTCGTATTTGTTGTTTAACTTTGTCACATTTGTAAAAACCCTCGGTATTAGTGCTTTTAGCGCTAATAAGAGTAAGTTTAATAAAATATATCTATGTCTATGTCTATTATCTCTCTGAAACGCCGTTAAGGATGACAATTTGCTAAATGGTCAGTCCTTATAGTAGAGCAGTATTTTATTTCATGGTGTATATAAGATTTTCTCATTCTTCTCTGTCTTTATAATTGCGTAGTAAAATCTTGAAGGTCTAGATTTTAATTTTGCTGTTTTATATGATGAACAAACATAGAATTTACACTTTTTTATGTTTACCAGATTTAGTCTAAAATTGTTATGTGGGATTTTTTGGCCGTTTTTCGGTATATTTTGTATATTGTCGGATTTTAATGTAATTTTTTTTTTTGTCAATTTCAAGAAAAGTTATCAAAATCGAAAAGAATGATTTCTAAACACGAATTTACAATAATTGTTGCTTTGAAAAAAGAAAGAAAAACTAATCTTTGTATAATTTGGTTTGTTGGTAGTTTATTGTTTTTTTTTTAATTTTTTTTTTATTTGATACGCTGGTACTGCCAGTATAAATAGTAGTTTTTTTTCCAGTCTCCAGAAAGAATTACGTTTATTCAGTAATTGTAGCAAATCGTTTAAATAATTGAAATTTAAAAATAATGAAAAAGTCTCTATGGTAAGATTGCCTTGTATATTCACAATTTTTAGTATAAATGGTAGTTTTCTTTTCTTTTCTCATTCAGAGACAGTTGTACTATTAGTACCAAAGTACCAAAGTTGTACGCTCAGTTGTACTATTAGTACCAAAACTGCGTATAGAATTTGTCATTAAGTAAAGAAGCCATATTTTCTTGCTTTTAGGCGCATTTCTTTCAAATTTGTGGAACAGAGTTGCCCAAGATTCACTACAGTTGGAGTTGCATTCCCATAATCCCTCGTTTCGAGAGCCAACATGAAACTAAAATACAGGGGGTTGCCACCCGGTGAAAAAAATCACTATGTTTTAGTAATTTTTTGGTTGATTTAGTGATTTTCTTCAATAATCTAGTGATTGATGATCTGATTTAGTGATTTGTTTTTTATGTATTATAAAAATGAATAGAAATAGTGATAAATGACTGGGGGGTGGCAACCCTGCTAAAATATCAAAAGCATCAGTTGTTACGGACTTTTTATTTTTCTTAAGGGTCTTCAAACAAATACTTGTATAAATTTAAACTATGTTACATGATCTCTATCGTTTTCTGGTAGTTGACATCTGTGTTTGTGATTTGGCCATAAATTTTTTTAAAATTGGACTCTTAAAATTATAGATAGTTGAAATCATAGTTCGTAAGCGTGGTATGAATTAATTCCGCTAATGCTCGTTTGTGAGTTATGAACGGTGTTTTGATTTATAAACTTCATCGTTGAAAAGGTGACTCACCATATATTGTGTCATAATTGTGTACCGTAAAAATCAGTTGTTAAATCATATACTGATCCGTCAGTTCCAAATATTACTTCAACAAACTAAACAGATTACTCCACAACTGACAAATGTTCATTTTACAAAATTTCATTCGGGTATCTATTCTTTTTTTTTTTTTTTTTTTTTTTTTTTTTTTTTTTTTTTTTTTTTTTTTTTTTTTTTTTTTTTTTTTTTTTTTTTTTTTTTTTTGTACAACAGAATCAAAAGGAAAATTTTTGATGGAAAGTGCCCCTTCAAAATATTAAAATTAAATTGAAAGTTACAAATCTAACCAGTCTTAAGAATTTTTTTTGCCCTATAATTTTTCTTGTGATCGTGACGTTCTTTTTTGTTGTTAATGTCTTAGCGAATAAAAACCACTATTAAAATAAATTTAAATAAATATGGTTTTCAGTAAAGTATAAACGAAAGTCCAGCCATTAGAAAGTTTGAATGGGAGGGGGGGGGGGTCTCAATCTTATCTGCAGTATCTTTTTTTAACCTCGATAAGCATTGTGATTTTATTTTGTTGCTGTTTTGGCGATGATTTTTGAACAAATAAAATCCACACTGCTCAAAGTACAAATTTTTTTCAGTAAAGTGCAAATGACGCTTTAAACTTCAGAGGGTTTAGGGGTGGAATCTCAACTCTTGTTTGTGGTAAATTATGTTTGTTTTAAGTCTAACTTAAGTGTTTCAAACTCGGAACATAATCTGTCTATCACAAGAAAATAATCCCTTCTGAAAGCACAGTTAGCGTGTTCTTTCACTTCAGCAAGACCGATTTTTCCCAAAGTCGGCATTTTTACAAAATCCCACAAGCGAGAAGCTACTTGTTGTGCACGCTTTGGTCTTTTACGTAAAGAATCAGAATTCTGAAAATTTTGCCAAAGATCTTCAGTCAGGCTGCACTCACAAGGAAATTCTTTTGCTTTATGAAAGATAGCATAAAAAGCTTTGTAAGTTTGCTTGTCTATAACTGTATCTCGTGTATCTGCAATAAACTCAAGAGAAAACAAGGTCTACCGCCTGCACAGACGGAGAGTTTGTGGCACAATTTTTTTCCCACTAGATGGGGTTTAAACATAAATTCAAATGCCTAAAGTCTAGTTGCGAGTCCGTGTCCTGAGCCGTCGGTTCCCTGTCACTAGATGTTTTGGTACTTAATAAAACGGTATCTATTCAGTACTTTGTTCACCGATCTACATCAGTATACCGATCTTGTAGTAGATGATTTCTCCAGCTGATGAATCATTATGCAAGCGGCTTTCTAAGCATTAATAAACAGTGTTGCTATTCGCAATAGCAACAGTACAGCTCTGTAGAAGCAACAGTACAGCTATGATAGCAAAAGTAACAAACACTACAACTCATGAAGAATCGAGAAAAAAGATGCCATTTGTCTAAGTTCTGAATGCAATCACCCAACACAAGTTGAGTCTATGAGTATGACAGTGAATGTACATTGCATGCGAGGCAATTGCTTTAACACGGACTTGCACATCTGAAAAGTGGCCGCTCATGACACTGGTTTAGTATTTTCACAGAAAAAAAAAATTTGCATTCCACTTCCTCTGGATGTTGAACAGTAATTTAATCCCCCATCCTCGCCCCCATCCTAAATTTTCTTGAATTGACATCAATTGATAGGTCTTAGTTTTTCTTTCAAATCTCAGGTTGTTCTTGTATATGTCTTATGTGTTTTGTTTTTTTCATATGCTTCTCATTTATTTTAATAAGCTGATTCATGCTAAGTCCCCATCCCTTTGATAAAGCCTTTTGGTTGTGGATTTGAAATATTTGGTTTTTGATTGTTGGTACAATTTCTTTTTAACTATCAACAAATCTTGTCCTTTTTCATATTCTCATTTTCTTATGATCTTTGATGTGTGAGATTAAGTACCGAACTTCACGATTTTTATCGATTCCTTGAATTGTCCTTTTATATAATATTTTTTTTCTTATCTTTCCTGAAATCATAAAAAAAATAATTGGTCTGAAATTTACACTTTGATTTTCTCAAAATTAAAAAAAAAACAAGACAATTCAAGAAACAAAATTCATACAATAACCATTTTGAATGAAATCAAATTTCAAATTTTACGTGTTAATTGGAGGCAACGAAGAAAAAACGCAAGGAACTTGCAAAACCCCATGAGGTTTGGCGTCTGTTAACAATTATACATCAATGGCTACTAGGAATGCAAAAAGTCCTTCGTTGTACAAAATGTTTTTTTATTTACAAGGTTCAGAAACAGAGAAGACCTGAGTCACACAGGACTCTAAAAGATTTAGAACAGATTCAAAAACAGACTCAAAGAAATATAGACTATGTAATATATATATATATATATATATATATATATGTATATATATATATATATATATATATATATATATATATATATATATATATATATATATATATATATATATATATATATATATATATATATATATATATAATATATATATATATATATATATATATATACAGTATATATATATATATATATATATATATATATATATATATATATATATATATATATATATATATATATATATATATATATATATATACAGTATATATATATATATATATATATATATATAGATATATATATATATATATATATATATATATATATATATATATATATATATATATATACAGTATATATATATATATATATATATATATATATATATATATTATATATATATATATATATATATATATATATATATATATATATATATATATATATATATATATACAGTATATATATATATATATATATATATATATATCTATATATATATATATATATATATATATATATATATATATATATATATATATATATATATATATATATATATATATATATATCCAACCTTACTTTAGCCTCTACCCACCCTTACCTCTCCGGCTCCTCTTCCTCCACTACCCTACCTACCAGACATAATATAATTTAACAAATTCTGCCCAAAAAATAATCTTTTAAGTTCTTTTTAAATTGAGGTGCATGTTCCGCCGCTCTAATGCTCAATGGTACCTCATTCCATACTGATGGACCCAGGTGTTTCACTGAAAGTGAAGACCTGGTACTACGAAGCAAATCAATATAAAATAGTAGAAATTGTGACAACTGATTTGAGGCCCCTCCTAAAACCAGGGGGGCTATAGCCACAAGCCACCCCCCCCCCCGAAATGACGCCACTGGAAGTACAATGGGAGGTTGAGGGTCAACCATTCTGTGCTTTCGAACACCTTTCTAGTTTAACTTCCCCAGATTTCTCCAGGCACCCACTTAGAGCTGAATCGAGTCTGGCTGAGCTTACAGAATACCGCCACTGACCCTCGTTCTAAACGAAATAATCAGCAACACTAAGACAAGAACACCTGTCCTCACGGACAATGGTTTTCAAGTCTAGCGTGCTACCTACTAGGAGAGTGGAGAGGGTGTTTGTTCACAAGTCTCTTTTGGTCCAGGCATATTTAAAATATGTACTTTATACACCTAACCCCTCCCCCTTATTACCACGTTTTTTTTTATTCTACAATACTTGTTTTTTGACTGTACCACTGTTGAGCTGGCTATCTTTCTATTTCAGTTTTCTATCAACACTATGCTCTGCTGTTTTAACACACAATCATGATTGGCTTTCTCATATAGGACACAATATTATAAAGTCAAAGAAACGATGCTACATCATCCTGTTTGGAATGAATAAATCTTTGCTTGAAGAATTGAAAACATTTCTTAATCTTTTACTGGAACCCTGTTCCCGATTATCGATAAAGAAGAGAAGACTTGCTGTAAGATGTGATACGTGTCCTCTAGTTGATCAAAAGAGAAAGTTTATTCTCCGAAGGAAAAGTTTTTCTGGTCGAGTTAGTATGGATGATGGTAACTTTCAAAAGCGATCAAGATCTGAGGTAATTTGTCCAAAGTGAGTAACTTTTTGCTAAACTAGACGTATTTTTGGTGTTGTTTGGATGCTACTAAAATTTATTGCAGAAAATAAGTTAAGTTAGTTATACAAGATTAAAACGTTCTTAAATAATTGGCTATTATATAAATTTTGAGGATTGTTAGGTGCCGCGTAATGATCATTTCAAACAGTTCGTGGTAACGAACTGCAAGTAAGGAGCGACCCGGCTCAATAGTAACCGAAACTCTAAAAACGGAATTTTGATACCAATAGATACACCAAAAGAATCAGATTTTAATTTTGATTTCAAATATATAATTTTCATCAAGTTTAGTACTACCCATAAAAATTTACGCGCCTGAGAAAATTTTCCTGATTTTCGAAAAGAGGGAAACACCCCCTAAAAGTTATGTAACCTTAATGAAAATCACACCATCAGATTCAGCGTATCAGAGAACCCTACTGTAGAGGTTTCAAGCTCCTATCTGCTAAAATGTGGAATTTTGTATTTTTTGCCAGAAGAAAGATCACGGATGCGTGTTTATTTGTTTGTTTTTTGTTTTTGTTTTTTTCCCAGGGGTGATCATATCGACAAAGTGGTCCTAGAATATCGTGGGAGGGCTCGTTCGAACGGAAATTAAAAGTTATATTGCCCTTTTTAAGTGACCAAAAAAATGGAGGGCAACTAGGCCCCCTCCCACGCTCATGTGGGGGGATCTTTACATGGAGGAAGTTTTCTTGTGGGGGGATCTTTACATGGGGGAAGGGACAGTGCTATGAAGGGGGTGCCGGATTTCCCAGCATTATTAAAAAAACGATCAGAAATTAAATAAATAAAAAAATTTTCAACTGAAAGTAAGGAGCAACATCAAAACTTCAAAACGAACAAAAATTATTACATATATGATTTGATTCGCCTCCTAGTCAATACCTCGCTCTTTAAGCCAAAGATTTTTTTAGTGCTTTCATAAGAGCTATTCATTCTAATTAACGGCCTTTGCGAATAAGGGGTCATTTTTAAAGAATTGTAACAAAATTTGAACTTTAGCATAAAGACCGAGGTATTGACTAGGGGGCGAACCCCCTAATATACGTATTAAAAATATATGAATATAGAAGTTCGTTACGTATGTTATTTCATAAGTTACGTATATTTATTACTAATAAAAACGTCTGTAAATAAATTTTAACAACTTTTGAGAAAGCCATTTAACCAAATAAAAGTAAAATTAATATGCAAATTTTGTTTTAATTATTCATGTACGATGAGCCAAAATCAAAACCTGCATTAATTCAAAAACATTAAAAAATTAAATAAAAAAAGAAGTTTTTTTAGCTGAAAGTAAGGAGTGACGTTAAAACTTAAAACGAACAGAAATTATTCCGTATATGAAAGGAACTGTCCCCTCCTCAACGTCTCGCTCTTTACGCTAAAGTTTGACTCTTTCTCACAACTTTATTTTTATTTTAAACAATAAAAAACTTTAGCGTAAAGAGCGAGGCGTTGAGAAGGGGACAGCCCCTTTCATATACGGAATAATTTCTTTTCGTTTTAAGTTTTAACGTTGTTCCTTACTTTCAGTTAAAAAAACTTGTTTTTTTTATTCAATCTATACTCAATGACCACTGACAAAAATGCTGAATTGACTCTGGTGAGGTTTCGTTAGGACATAATTTGGTCACTGCTAAACAGGGAGCACGGGTGCCATGGTGCAGTATCCTCTGAATTTGAGAGAGTGCAGCCATCAGTAAGCTCTACATCGACGGGATCAGAAAGTTTCTTACTAACCTTGAGGAGAAACACTAATTTCGCAACATATATCGATTATTTTGTATCTTATCACATACTAAGTTGGCAATGAAATAATTTTTTTCCCTTTTTTTGGGATTTTAGTAGTATCTCTTGAAATGTCGTTGTTCTTTTACTCTGTATGCCCACTGTCATATAAGTAGGAAAGTCGATATCCCATTAGCCTTGTTATGGGAAAAATCTTTACTCTGGAAAACGCCATTCTAGTGGACACGAATTCCCCTTCCAGATTCTGGCAGTCAGAAACTTCTTTAAAAGCTGTTCAAGTTTTAGCTGGAAGGTTTACGGTGTCTATACAAATTTTAGGATGGTATTTTTCTGAATCTTTTCGGGTTCATTCTCCCAACACTGGACGATAATTTTGCTATATTGATTGCTGAAATTCAGTTTTCCTATTACTACTAACATCTCACCGCAGCACCAAGCCGCCTGAGGCCAAAACAGCTACGCACGCTCCTCCTCCACCCCAATCTATTCAAACTCTCCGTTTTTACACCCGCCCACGAAGTTCCCATTTCCTTTAAATCTTTCTTTATGACGTCCTTCCACCCCAGACGAGGACGACCTGCTTTCCGTTTAGCCCTAGACGGTCGGCCGAGAAGAACAATCTTCGGCAATCTGTCATCCTTCATCCGCACAACGTGCCCTAGCCACCTCAACCTTTCTTTCATTGTAACCCTAGAGAGCGGTATTGAACCAAATTTTTCGTATAGCCTATTGTTTGAAATACGGTCAGTCAGCCGGGTACCCAGAACAATCCTTAAGCAATTTCTCTGGAAAATGTCTAGCAAATCTTCATCCGCTTTTCGGAGCGTCCATGCTTCAGAGCCATATTTGACCACTGTCACCACTGTAGCTTCTAATATTCTAATCTTGGTTTGCAGACTTATCTTCCTATTCTTCCAAACTTTTTTTAATTGTGAAAAAACACCCTGAGCCTTGGCTATTTGTACTTTTAACATCTTCACTGCTCCCACCATCTTTACTAATAATATTACCAAAGTAAGTGAAGCTGCCCACCTGATCAATCTTTTCATTACCCTAGCACCCTGAACTCGCAAAACCTCTAAAACTTCATTCCTTTTGCTCACACTTTCATCTAGGATGCTTAAATCATCAGAATAATCCAAGTCCAGGAGGCTTTTTTCTCCCCATTTGATTCAGTGGTCTCCCATTGCCTTTCCTGTGCTCCTTAAAACAAAGTCCATCAAAATAATCCACATAAAGGGGGATAGAACACAACCCTGCTTAACTCCTGATTTTTACAAAACCAGCTGCTAACCTCATTTCCTACCTTAACCGCAGCAGTGTTATTCTCGTACATAGCACTAATCACTTTAATGTATTAGTCTGGTATACCATACAAGGATAAAACCTTTACTAAAGCTCTTCTATCAACAGAATCGAACGCTTGCTCATAATCTATAAAACTGAGGATCAAAGGTGTTTGAAAACTCAGGCACTTCTCAATTATTAGCCTAAGAGTGAAAATTTAGTCGACACATCCTCTACCTTTTCTAAAACCGCACAGTTCTTCTCTTAAAACTTTGTCTACGGCATCTCTCAGTCTAAAAAGTATCATATTACTAAGTAATTTACTACCTATAGAGACCAGACTAATGCCTCGATAATTACCACACTCACTTTTATCACCTTTCTTATAAAGTGGCTTAATTAAGGTTTTCCTAAAATCGTTAGGTACTTCCCCTTTTTCAAAAATCATATTCATAATCTTCAGTAACTTATTTCTAACATCAGAGCCACCATATTTAAGAAACTCATTTACCACCCTATCAGTACCTGGAGCCTTATTATTTTTCAATCCTTTTAGTACTGTTGCTAATTCCTCCTCACAAAACAAATCTTCCTTCACATCCAAGGTATCACAAACTTTTTCATTTTCCTCTAAATCTTTTTCCTGCAACTCTATCTCGGTTAAGCAAATTCTTAAAATTTTCTGCCCATCTCTCTTTAGTTTTTTCCTGATCTCTAATTGCGGCCCCATTCCTATCTAACTGGGCCAAGTCCAGATTGACTACTCCCTCTCAGTTTGTTAACATGCCAGTACAATATTTACTATTATGCCGTCTAGCTGCATCTTCCAGATCCTCGGCAATTTCATCCATGGCCTCCACTTCACACCTCCTTAGTTCAAATTTTAATGCTTTCTCCACTTTCTTTACATTCCTTTTGTTTTCATATGATCTATCACTCAGATAATTCTTGTACAAGTCCTTTCTCCTTTCTATTAAACATAAAGCTTTTTCACTAATATTCTTAACTGCAGTTCTAGCTTTCTTCCCTAATACACTTTCAGCAACTTCACAAATTATTTTTCTAAAATTATTCCAACCATCTTCCACATTATCAAATTTTAAACTCTCAAGTTTAGTATTCAACTGTTCCTGGAAAGTTTCTCTCAAATTCTCATCCTGGAGTCTACCAACATCATAACTTCCCGGGAGGTAGTTACCCTTCCGATATTTCAACTTTAAATTAACCCTTGACACTACTAGATGGTGATCTTTATTTTTAACATCAATAACGGCACTCCTATATACCCTAGTATCTTGTATTGATCCTGCCAGTCTTCAGTTTACTATAACATAATCAATAAGGTTTGCTGTCTTACCATCACATGAATACCATGTTAACTTATGAGCCATTTTATGATCAAACACTGTATTGAATATAACTAGATTGTTATACCTACAAAATTGCAAAAGTCTGTATTCATTACTGTTTTCTTTTCCTACGCCAAATTTACCTAGGCTAGGATACCATCTATTCCTATTTCTACCAACCTGGGCGTTAAAATCTCCCAGTAATAATATCATATTTCTACCTGGGACCCTGTCTATTTGCTCCTGTAACTGTAAGTAAAATTCATCTGAGTCACTAGTATCTCCGTCAGTTGGTTCTACAGGGGCCTATACTACTATAACTGATACCCTGAACTTTTTAATCATAAAATGAGCAATTAGTATTCTATTATTAATACCTTCCCAGCCTAGACAAGACTTAGCAGCTTCCTTATTCATCATGAGCCCTACTCCCTGTCTATGTACCCCATCCTTCCTGCCTGAGTAAACAAATTTTATATCACCTAATTTCATGCTTCCTACCCCCTGGGATATGAGTTTCTGAAACTCCTAATAAATCCAGTTCGAATCGTCTGAATTCGTCAGTCAGAATGTCGGTACGATAGTCATTTTTTAACGTCGTAACATTCCAAGTTCTAATTTTCATGTTCTTTAAATCATTGAAATTATTTTCGCCTCAGGAAAAGCAATGATCCTGGATACCAGTGAAGGACGGGGATCACATATCTTCTCAAGTCTACACCGAAGTGCTTAAGCCGGCTTAGAACCGGACAGCAAGAAGTCCCTGGGACCTCCATGAATGGAGGCTTTGTGCAATCCTGGGCCTATCTTGGTCACAACATGGTTTTCAGCACTTGGCGATGCTCTTCTATCAACAAGAGTCGAAATCCTGCATAGACAGTCTCAAGCCTATTACCTCCGACTCGTTATATATTCATGCCTACAAATATCATGCTACTACGGGGAGGCAGCCCATAATAGATAAATTAGCCAGGAAAAGGTTTTTCAGCCCGAAGACGCCCGTCAAAACATACCAAGCCCAGAAGAATTGTCCATTAGTCAGAATCCCGTGTGAATGCTGTGTCGTTTACTAGGCTATAATTTCCTCGAGGGGCGCCACTCCTCAAGTGGGAATGGAGTTGACCGCAAGGTCCCCAGTCTTACAGGTACCCCGACTAGGTCGAGGCAGCCCTTTGCAGAGGCCATTGTCAATAGATCTAGATCTTACGCCCTGCCGCAGTTGTCCTCCTATTGAGGATCCTCCCGCGATGGTGTTCTGCATCACCATGCAATTTAACCCATTACTGGGAGAAGGTTTGTAACTCATGGGACTTGTGGACAAACCAGTGGGCCCTTTTGAGTGTACATTTGAGGGGCCTTCTTCCTCATTCGCCTGTATTTATAACCCCGGGCGAGGGTGCCCCAATTTCTATTATGGACCCCCAGGGACAAGGTCCCCCCTTGGTCCGTGTCTCCTATGGAGGTACCCTACATATCTGTAGAGCGTTCCCCTATCACCACCTGGGGACATGCTGAATGGCCTGGGGGAGGCCAGAAACATAAAAATGAAATTAATTTAAAATATTATGTTTCCTTTAAAAATGGAAAATGGTATAGTCTTCTGTATGACTTTTTAAACATCAAATTATTATAGAGAAGTATGAACAAAGTTATACAGAAGACTTTTTGGTTTTCTTATTTGCTATAACTCAACATAAGCTTGTAAAACCAATGTCTAACCAAATTTATTGATTTACTTCAACATTAGCTTGTAAAACTAATGTAAAAACTAATTTAAAACTAATGTCTAGCCTGTTTTATTGATTTAATTCAACATTAGCTTGTAAAACTAATGTAAAAACTAATTTAAAACTAATGCCTTTACAGTTGAGTGTTTTTTTTTTATCTAAAGACAGAAAATAACCCATCATAGGCCTTTTGCAAACATACTTTGCTTGTGCTAATCATACCTTGACATAAAGAAGCGAAACGAATAGGACATGGAGTCACTCCGGACCAAATAAATGCAAGAGTTCCAATTGAAAAAAAAAAGTTTCATCTATCATTACCCTTCGTCAGTCTGTTCTTTTCCTGAGAAAAAAAAATTAGTATTAAATTCATGAATAAGGCGCCTTTTAGCTTTAGATAATATAAATACATTTTAAATATTGACGTTTGTTTAACATTTAAGATTCTATTCAATCCAATTTAACACCCCTGTTTTAGGTTCTAAATGCGTTGAATGACTTATTCAGAGTTGCTTTATTCTGCCTCCAATTTTTAGCTGCTTAAATCTGATCAAAGCAGAATTCTGCTTTATGATTAATTCTGATTTTGATTTAGCTACTTAATTCTTAGTTCTAATTTAAAGCTGCTAAAAAATTCATTTCAGATTCTGACATTTGTCAGTACTTAAGATTCTATTCAGTTCATTTTCTAACTCCTGTTTTAAGCTGCTAAATGTGTTGTATAAAACTTATTTAGAGTTGCTTTACTCTGCCTCCGATTTTAAGCTTCTTAAATCTGATCAAATCAGAATTCTGCTTTCTGATTAATTCTGATTTTGATTTAGCTGCTTAATTCTTAATTCTAATTTAAAGCTGCTAAAAAATACATTTCAGATTCTAACATTTGTTCAGTACTTAAGATTGTTTTCAGTTCATTTTCTAACTCCTGTTTTAAGCTGCTAAATGTGTTGTACAAAACTTATTTAGAATTGCTTAGGTAAAAATAAGTTCACCATTATGTATTTTTACACGGAAGGAGCTAATATTCAAATACCGTGTATTGCGGTACATATTGAAATGACTGCTTGGTCAAATATTCAGTTTTATCTACATCTCTAATTATACTTTTTGCTTTTCATGTTCTTCTGGTTTGAAAAAATACATTGAAAAGATTGCGAAAACATGTGGAAACAAGAAACTATTTTTTTTAATTTTTTAGATAAGTTTAGTTCATTCTTTAAGGAAAAGTCTGAGTGGAATTATAATTCTGGCTTGGTGAAAGAACGGATCAGAACGAATAAAGTCAATGGTATATCTTGTCTCCCCGATATTACAACCCCGATGTCTGCCAAAGTTACAACTATAGGTTTATCGCAAAATCACGTGTTTCACAAGGATTATGAACCGTAACGGATAAAGGAGCTCAAATTTACTTATCTGAAAGTAATATGAAATTGAACTTGCATTTAGCAAGATCAAAAAATTATTAATTAACTTGTTCTTCTTATTATAAGAATGCTCTTCTGACCTCTTATTTTAACCAAGATCCTGATTCTGGGGAGGTTTTAACTATACAAGTAATCATTAATGAGGTCTTTTCGGCCAGCATATTGCCAAATTTTTTTTGATTTTTTTTTGAATTTTTTTTTGAAATTTTTTGTTCATTGAATTTTTCATTTGTTTGGGTCATTTTTTATGCACGAAAAATTAATATGACGATTAGTGAACCGATTTACCTCATCTAAACCAAACATTAGAACTTTTTGAATTTGAGAACCTATGTATTAGGCGCATACAAAAGATTTCTTTATTCTGCAATTCTGTAAAACTTAAAAAACAAACATCCAACACAGGCCAACTGAGCGGGAAAAAATATATGTAATTATAAGGAAAATTGCGCATATCTCAGGTTTTTCATCGTAGGGTGGTGGGGGTGAAAGGATTCTGAAGCCCCTTGCGTATTTCCCATTCATATGAAGGATCTTTAGGAAGTTCCATAAAGTCATTCCGCTTCTTAATTTTTGTCAATTAATCACTCTCCAGCGTCTGTGGGAATTGATAAAGTAAAACTCATTAGTAATTAATTAAATTAGATATGATTTTCTTTGTTCGAATCTCACTATTTCTGTTGTCAGTTTCCACTGAAAGGAAAGGGCTCGCAAGGGAATTATTTAGTCCTTTAATTGCTTTCCTGATGAATCTCTGGTTGATGACTTGCTAAGACAGTAACTTCAACCTGGATTGAAATTGAAATACGGTTGTCATGCTGTTGCTGTGGTTGCTGATGAGACAGTTGAAATTATACTCTCTAAAATAGTTGGATATTAATATTTTGAGAAAGTTAGTTTAACGTATATATATTCATCCGGTCTCTGTATTGGTTTTAATGAGACAAGTGACGAATTGTTTTCATACGATGAAATTAACTAAAAACGTGAACGGGAGAAAGTGAAACGTTAATTTGTCGCTGCATGGATATGATTGTTTAAATAGGAATTCCGAAAATAGAGTAAAAAATTCAGTGTTGGTAATATGCAGGGCTGTCATCAAGTCAGATTTTCTACATAAAGCCAGATAATTGGCAAAGAAAAATGGTAAAAAATTCGGGAAAAACAAGAAAAAAGTGATATTGTTCTTTTTTTAGGCAAGCCCGCTACTTCAAATAGGCCGAAATTCTATATTTTCAGTCACGAAATGTGAGCGAGACTGCTTTTCTGTAATCCCTTCATAAGATTCATTGCTAGTATTGATTACCCTTATTTCTTTCTTTATTTTCGTCATTTCTGACACATGCTGTTCCCTTAATGATTTTTCGAATAAAAAAAAGTCAAGGAATAAGTAGAAGTCTTTCACAAACAGTCGGCTACTACTGATTGTTTTTAAATATAACTTGAAGTTAGTCTTTTTATGTCTGCGATTTTTTGTTGTTTTGCAAGAAAATGCAGAAAAAAAAATGAATCCAGAAATTGTGATCAGGCACTATGCTGATGATGAAGGCAGATAAAGCAGCACACTTTTTCTTAATATTGGCTGAACATTCCTCTCTGAAGCTAATTTTTTTGGGGGAATTTAAAAAATCTTCGGTCTAGGGTTTTCGGCCATTGTAATTTCAATGGCCCACTTTTACAAAAGGATTTAGAAAAGGTTGCAAAGGGATTTTTTTTTGGGGGGGGGATACAAAACTTTTAAAACGCCTAAAATATTTGTTAATATTCTCTTTTGTTACGTTTTTACTAGTCGGACAAACATTAAGGGGGGGGGGGGTCAAACCCTTGACCCCCTCCCCCTGGAGACGGCCTTGGTTTCAGATTTTTCACTGGTTTTTAGGAGTCTTTTTCATTATTTTTCAAGAAATTATAGAGCTTTTAGTGCAGTAGTGGATCCAGGGGGAGAGGGGGATGCCCCCCTAACATAGTCTAAAGTAGTGTAATTTACTTAATTAACGCAAGATTGCGTTAATTATACTGGCTCCTAACACAAGTTTATTGGATCAACCTATTTTGCACCCCCCCCCCGTAAAAAATCCTGGAGTCGCCCTTGTTCTAGTGACTGTGCAAGCATCAATGTTGTATATCAGTGCATAGTCAAGCTCTATTAAATCGTTCTACATTTATTTAAGAAATGCGAGAAAAGAAAGAAAATTCTTCTGTCGTGTGCAAGTCGCGTTTTTTTCCCGCAAATATTAATAACGTCCAGGAAGAGCTGGCTGCACGTTTATATTCTGAATTTAAAGCTTTTTTCGCAATTTATTAGTGCAAGAACAATCACTGAAATATCCATAGTTACTTGGCAAATGAAGAAAAAGGCCCGTAAAAACCAGTTTAGGTCAGGAAACAATAGTGAATTTCTTTGATCACATTGCCTTTCTTTGTGTAATTATAATGAAATAAGAATGTACTAGCAAGCACAGCTTTTAATTGAGACAATGAGAATTGAACATGATGTATGCATCCGGGTTGCAGTGGTAGCTAGCAACCTAGTAAGAAACGTTTACGTCCAACACTAAGAAATATAATAGCCCATAACTTCTAAAAATAGTGTCGGATCAAAACAAGAATTATACTAATAGAATCGGCTTGTCCAAAACCCCTGTATAGGAAATTTACCGTCTCTTAGCTTGAACAACAAGGGAAATATATTGGCTTGATAATAAAGTAAAGTGGCTGAAACCACGATATTCTGCATATGAAGCACTGTATAAAGATAATTAACAGTAAGTTCACTTCAGACGATTTCTGGCTCTTCATTCTCGGTGCGTACAGCTCCTCCCACATACTCTTTTATTAGCGGGTTAATAATGTTAGTATGTGTCAGCGGTCCAATTACCCTGGAACACGTATTTTGGCAGAAACTTTCTCAAACTGCCGTTGAAACCAACTCGAGACTTCGAAACCTACTTGTAATTCCTAAAAATATAAAATAATAACATTGCACTTCTAATTACCGATTTTCATATATGTATTGAAATATATTAATTTAAAATTAGTTTCTTTAAAATTTAGTGTTCCAACGTTGAAGCCAAGTTTCGCGTTCAAGAGAAATCTGACTTATCTACCCGTGAAAAGATCTAATGTCGCTTATGTTTTTACGTTCTCCGGAGCACTCGCACCTTGGTCTGGGTTTTTATAATGAGTGAGATAGGGAACGATCATACTGTCTATTATTTATATACTGTGAAATGAAGTTTCAGATTATGCATATAAAACACGGGAAGTGTCAGATTATCTACCCCCCAACCAAGGGGGTAGATTATCTACCCCCCAACCAAGCATTGCACTCCCGACCGAAGGCAGAGAATCAGAGGATCGGTACTGCGCTACGCAAACCATTATTCAGCATGTGAAAAAAGTTAAGTTAGTGGATTTTAGAGCGCTGGTGGTACAAACTGGTGTTATAAACATTAAGTTAATCTAAGATAAAAATGTTTTTAGTTGCTACATTAATGTTTGGTGCGTTTTGCCCCTGTCGTGTTATTTGACAGTGTTCAAGTATGATTAAGAAGCGTGGGTCTTGGAAAGCTGAGGAAGATTTGTTAAATGAATCCCAGAGGAATTTCCTAAGGGTACCTTTAGGTACTGGTTTGCAGGGGCGTCGTTTGGGGGTGACAGGGGGGGCAGTTGCCCCCCAATAATGTGAAGAAAACAATTATTAAACACCCCATGCCCTTTGACTATCCGGATATTGACCCCTCTTGCCCCCCCCCCCCCCCCCAATAAAAACGCTGGAGATTCGCCCCTGCTGGTTTGACTGACTGTATATCAGTCAATAAGCTGTACGAAAATCGCGGCTCAGTTCCACTGTCTGAGGTTATAAAGGAAAAAAATTAAGATGGTCGTCTTGCGGACCAAGTATGACAGAGTCCCAAAGATATCTGTTTCGCAGTCCATAGGGGGCCAAACAAAAGCAGGTCGTTCCCGAATGGAGTTGAAGAGGCCGCAAGAAAGGATTTAAAGGAAATTGGAATTTCATGGGGCGAGGTAAAGAGTGTACCTTTGAATGGGTTGGTGTGGAGTTTGCAGAAGCTGCGTTTGGCCTCAAGCGGGTTGGTGCAGTGGTAAATTTGTATTATTCGGAGTAGTAGAAGCAGTAGGATTTGTTTTTCAAGAATATTATTTGAAAAACTTTTTCCACAAAATAAGTTTTTCAATAAAAGTAAAGTTTTTCAAAAAATAAAACTTCATTAAACCAAAAATGAACAAAAATGGAACCAATTAATCTACCAAGCATACAACTACCACAAATCAGTATCAATAAATAAATGGAACCCAAAACAAACAGAAATTAAAATAAATCACACAGTCAAACTCAAAACGGACAGTCAAACTCAAAACAAAAAGGAACAAAATTAAATGGACAGCGATTTACTGCCTCAGCAAACGGTACCAAGGGTGGGAAGAAACTTTCTCGTCGTACCGTTTAATTTGTTCAATTATAACCTCCGTCGGGTCCACAATTTTAAAATTTTTTAACAAGGTGCGATTTATTGTCCACGGCAGAACCGCAACAAGAACTTCGCATACTTAAAAAACGCATTATATTATATTTTCAGTAATCAATTATTGTTAATTTCATTAGTTAATTATGTTCATAAATATTATCAATTATAACCTAGATATTAATTATATTAATAAGTCAAAAATCAATTTGATGTATGTCTTAGGCTTTTCTTTTCTTTCGAGAGCATGCAAAATTGGTGATAAGAGTAATGAACTTTCACAACATCACTGCATTCTATCCTAGTAAAAGACTCCTGTTTCCTTGGGAATAGAAAGCGTGAAACTCGTTTTTAATTACTTTAAGTAAATAAGGGATGCTTCTCCTTGGTCGATTTTCGCTAACAGCCGGCTATTTCTCATGAAAGAAAAGAGGTATCAAGGGAACTCCTCAATTAGTTTTTTAATCTAACTCTTGAAAAGGACTTGTATAAACTCAACCTTGAATGAAATGTCAATCTGTTGCTGTGATAAAATTGTACTAATGGAAAGTTAAGCGAGAATTGTATTTACATTACATTTATTTTGTGTTTGAAGTTGAAAATGGCATGATAGAATCAGAGAAACAAGTGGGCTGTGCAAGGTAGCTGTACAAAAAAAAAAAAAAAAAAAAAAAAAAAAAAAAAAAAAAAAAAAAAAAAAAAAAAAAAAAAAAATCAAGTTGACATTTCATTGTATTGCCACTTATTTCCCATTTCATAAACTTGTTCCACATTGTGGCTAAAGAGAATAAAAACATTAAATAAATAAAATATACATGTAAAAAACTAATTAATAGTAGATAACAGAACAGAGAGTAAAAAAAAAAAAAAAAAATACAAACATTTTTCGTGCCTTCTCTTCGGAATTAATTGTACGTCGAAGTATATGGTAACCAATTTTGGTCTCTCTGACTTTCAAAGGGGAAATTTTAAGGTCCAATGATTTTACAAGCCCATCGGTATGCCAGAATACATTTTGGAGATTAATCTTAGTGAAATGATTCTCTTGGTTTTTCAATGGAAATCTCCGTACGAGGATTTTTAATCACGGTGATTCCAATAGAGTATTTTTTGTACCCACCACCCTTCTCCAGGGGTTTCGGACTCATTTTCGGATGTTCTATAATTTATATTCGCAGAAAAATTTATCTGATGACTGTCATTCTTGGTTTAGATTTAAATCATAAATTGAATTCTCGAAATGTGTCCTCTTCGATTTATAATATTTTAGTATCATTGAAAAGATTATAGTTTTATCTACTTTAAATCAGGTATTTTATTTTGCTCGTATTTTAAACAAGCATGAAAAATTATCCTCCCTCCTTCTCAAGATGTCCCCTACCGAGGTATTTTGTCAAGTTTTTTTTTTTTTTTTTCTTGTCTTGCCGTGTCCAGTGTCCCAGTCCTTACCAAACATATTTGCCCAGGGGAAGGAGCAAGTGCACAGAGTTATTTTTTGTTTCGCATTCATTCAGAGGGAGTGAGATAGAGGGAACGAGGGAAAACAATAGCATTTTTAACTACGAACCATTTGTATGTATTTAGGTGAACTTGAACGACTGAATTTATTGACTCAACTCAACACAACCCAACACACCCCAACAAAATGATAGTGCACCCAACGGAAAGCATAAGGCTTGAACTCATCAACATAATGAATAAATAAAACTAGAAAATAAAAGATTAGAAAAAAGAAGTAGTACATCAGGGCCGTATCCAGGATTTTGGTTCGGGCGGTGGGGGTTAAAAAAACTTAAAAACCTAATCAAAAATTTGTTTATATGCATTTTGTTACTTTTTTGCCAGTCGGAGAATTTTGTGGGGGAGTGAAACCCCCGAACCCCCTCCCTTGATGCGGTCTTGAGTGCCAGGTATGCAATTGCACAGAAGGTGACCACTACATGTCGAAATAAACAAAAACAATAAAAACGACTACATCAAGGGATTTTGTTCTATCATCAAAGCTCATTAAATTATATCTAATATGTTCATTTTCAAATTATATCTTTGAATTATGTCCAAATGACTTGGATTATGCATGAAATTATATAAGAAAATACTTATATGATGCCATAAGAAATGTTTACATGATGTAATAACATAGTACATAACGTCATTTGCAAAAACCAAATTAAGGCTATAATAATTTTTCTCATATTTTTGACCTATCTAGATCGTTTTTTATGCGAGAATATCACAAGATACGAAGTTTCCTAAAAAAATATGAAGCCGTTTTCGAGAACATACATACATATATACATACACACTTAAATGTTTGCACTTTTTGTGTTTCATAAACAAAAACTATTGAATATTTAAGGCATAAATAGCAGATAATGACTGTCCAATGACTGATTATTTGAAATGGACTGATTATGTCCAAATGACTCGGTTAGGAATTTTTCAATCAATCACTATTTATTTGAGAATAATGGTATTCGGTTTCTAATTGAAAGTCACGTTGAAAGTATATATTTTTTGGAATCTACAGGAGGAAGTCGGTGCGTTCTAGAATGCCAAAGAAAAGAAGAAGAAGGCAGAATCAGCAGATACCTCTCGTAGATTTATTCACCTGAAACATTCAAGAAAAAAAATGGGTCTCCGATGTGTTTTTGAATTTTAATGGCCGATACAAAAAATTCCCAAGCATTCTTACTGCTTGATGTTGAATTGCCTGAAATGGTTTTGTATGCGCTCAAAAAGTACTTAGATGTTTTTGGACACATATAAAACCACCTCAGATAATTTAAAACAAAGCAATAAGAATGCTTGGATATTTTGTTTGCTTTGAATTATCAAAAAAAGTCTTTTTCAACTGAAAATAAGTAGAAACACGAAAACTTAAAACGAACAGAAATTATTCCAAATATGAGGGGTGATGTTCCCTCCTCAACCCCTCATTCTTTATGGTTATGGTATAGTTTTTGAGTGCTTTCAATAAGCTTGCTATTCCAATTAAATGACCTTTGTTTTTCAGCAGTCTCTCTGAAGGAATTGGTGCGAAAAATAGCTTAAAGAGTGAGGGGTTAAGGATGGGGCAGCCCTCCTCATATACGGAATAATTTGTGTCCGTTTTAAGTTTTAACGCTGCTCCGTAATTTCAGCTGAAAAATTTTGTTTTTTATATTTAATTTTTGAGTGCTTTTCACATCATGTCCAAATCTAACCAAGATAAGATGTTGGCTACTGACCCCATAAACCACCTATATATTGCTGTTAAATTGTATAAAACGTCCCTCTATTTCAGTTTTTCTGTTTAAAAATAAGAATTTGAATATTTAGTCAAAATAATAGATTACCAAGAGTTTTTTTTTTTTTAATAAGTTCATAACAACGCTTTTACTGCAGAATTTCGGTGGACAGAGAGTGGTATTATTATTCATAAGGATGGAAATTGCGTGTCTTTCTACGTTGCTGAAGTCATCCCGGCCTTTACATTGGGCTTCTCTGAAGTTTAAATACATTGTATACACATGTATAAATACAGTGAAACATTGAATGTAAATAGGAAAAGAGAAATATTAATATTTAAAATCGTTGGAAACGAAGCTCTTTTTAACACTTGCCAAATATCCTGGCGAGGTTAATTACTCGCCTATTCCGTTTCTGTGCCGGTAGGCATGTGAGTTCAGTATTTTAACGCTTCATAGAAATAGATTTTCGTAATTTCAGGGAAGCTATGACCCTGGCCATAGCACCAAAAATATCCCAGGGAATCAAGAGGGATTAAATATCTATTTCTACCCCTTTCCCTAAAACTCATTCTATATTTGCTTGAAGGCTCAATGAGAGTTAGGCTGTTTGGGTATTAGAACACATTTTTTGAAGCTCCAAGTTTCCCCCTCCTCCTGCTTGCAAAATGACCTGATGAGACTTACTTATCACTGTATATAATTTTTAGATATATGAAGCAAATCAATTTAATTGAATGAATTGAAAAGAAATAATTGCAAGAAACATTTTGTTGGCAACAAGGAGGAAGGTATCACCCCACAGCGTCCTTATTCAGGCTTAGTCTAAAAGAAGGGATATGATAGATCAATTCCCCACCCCCAACAACGTCTCTCTGTATTTATCTGAAGGCTCTTGAAGATTTAGACAATTTGGGTATTGATGTGTCTTTTAGGCATCAGCACCCCCCCCCCCCCTACACAATGACCCACCGCCCCTTTTTCATAATAGCTGATGCGCAATTATAAATCACTTAATGAAGAATCAAGCGAAGCAACTAAATAAAATCAAGCATTAAGGTAAATTTCCATGTTGACCATCTACATTGTATGGACTAAGTAACTTTCCAGGGATGAGTATGCCACCGTGTGGCATTAATTCCTCTGAAACTAGAAGCTCAACATATAGTTTTTGATACTTTTATGTCGATTAGCCATCTCAGAATTTTTAATGGATAACAACTTTTTGAAACCATCGCGGTTTGGTGCCATAAAATGTCAGAATACGCCACTTTCCCGTGGCAAAATCTTTTCGATTACATAAATAGGGCACTAGAACTTCTAATTCCCGCTCGAATGAGCTCACTTGAGATTTTTTAGGATCATCGGTTTGAAACGATTACCCTTGAAGAAAAAGCATGAAAAAAAAAATTCTAAATTTTTGTATATAGGAGCTTGAAACCAACGTAGTAGGGTTTTCTGATGTGTTGGATGTAATGGTGTGATTTTAATTGAGATTTTAGTTGCTTGCCTTTGGGGGTGGGGCGTTTCCCTCCTTTTTCGAAAATCAGGTGAATTTTCTCAGTCTCATAATTTTTGACGCAACCGAGTCCATTTGTTTTTAAATTTGATTAGTTTGGTGGAAGTGAATAAAGACTTGAGAGACAAGCCATAGTTAATTAGAGTAAAGCCAAGACAGATAATCTCTATTAGAGCGGATCAACTTTTTCCGAGTGTATAAAAAGATTAATTTCACTTGTTGATGATAACGTCTATCATCCATCCTAGGGCAGAACAAAGGTAGATAGGCATATAGTAGCGGTAATTCAAATAGTTATCAATTCTGTGAGTCATGTGAAGGCAATTGGCTCAAACCCAAAAATGATTCAAAGATTTATGTCAACTGGACTTGTAGGCAAAACAGGGGACTGAGATATTTTCAAACACTTTGAGTTTTGCCTATTGGGAAAGCCCAGAAGAATCGGAGCGGGGAGGCCAAGATTCTTAGGTTGACTCTTGACTGACAATGTTCACTGGGTTTGTAGGCAAGCGGGCGACTGAGATTTTTCAAACACTAAGTTTTGCCTATTGAAAAAGCCCATTGGACTCAGAATGGAGTGATGACATAGATTTTAGACTAAAAAGTTATGGCCAACAAGTTGCCTGAACTCGCATGGCGACCTTGATTGTTTATATTGCAGTAGCCTTTTCTACTTGGAAAGTCCATGTGGGAATCACAGAGGGTCGACCAGGATTTAGGAGTGACACATGACCGACAAGTCGCCTAGACTCGCGGGCGAACATTAAACTTAAGAAATTTTATACATTTGGAATCAGCAAAAGATACCAATTCTTTTGATTTATTAATTCTTACCAAAATCACTTTTTTAGAGTTCGGTTACTATTGGCCCGAGTCGCTGCTTACTTACAGTTCGGCACCACGAACTGCTTTATGATTAAATTTTTTTTCTTTTGTTGATATTTCATTTATGATAGCACTGTATATTATTATGTAACTCATACAATAATTTGCTTTTGGTCTGCTGGAAGCACACTTCCAATGGAGTGTACTGGAAAGAGAGCGGATAAATTCAATTAATTGATTAACTAATCTTCTTTCTAGATTAATAGTTTGGATGTTATAAGTATTTTTTTTCCGGCTGATAAATTTTGTAGAATAGGACTGTCTATACTTAAACGAAAATGTGGTTAAAATTTTTTGATGTAGCTAAAACCACTCTTAAATTTTATTTGGCGGGTTTAAATTTTCCATTTACATTTTTGCCTTTGGAGATAGATTTTTAATTTAAAATTTATGGTAATATTTTAACATTTTTCCTCTCAATATATTCTCCATTGGATGTATTGTACCACAGATTAGCCTGTATAATGTCAGGGCTTTAAATCGATAATAATCGAAATTTCGTTTGCGTTTTATGCAAAACTTATTTCGATACTCTAAATACAGCTAATTGGTTTTATTCATTTTCTAGACTTCCGGGTCGAAGGTACACTTTGGAAAGTATGTAATGTTTCAGTAAAGCGTAATAGACGCTTTAATGGCGGTGAGTTAAAGAGGATCTCATAATTTCTCTTATTCAAAATAATTTCTGCTCTGACATTGGTATTTACTTTCCCAAAATCTAATAGTATTCAGTTCGCGGATTTCTGAAATACAAAAACAAAGTGTCTGAAGCTGTTTTTCGAAAGCTATTCTCCTTGGTTGTTTTTTTTCTGTTACTTTTGGTCCAAAATAAAAAGATATGGGAAGTTTGAAAGCGCAAAATTTGGGAAAGTTTTGGCTGTAAGGGTTTGAAGTCGCGAAATTGTAAGAACACACAAATTTTTCGCTTTTGCCTTTTTGTACTTAATAAAAAAACGTCATTTGACTCTCATTCAAAACACCTTCATTTTTAGAACTAAACATTATGAAGCATACTTAAACATTATAACTATTATTAAACATCATTCGAAACATGTTCATTTTTGTAACTAAATGTTATTATGCTTAATGCTCTGAAGAAATTGTTAGAAAACGGTTTCTTAGACAAATTTCGTTTGTTAGAAAAACGTTCCGGAGAATAACACTTTTCAAATTCATTTTCCCGAGTAACTTAACTTATTTTTAATTGCCACATACACTTTAACGATCGTTTTATATATAGAATCAATCGAAAAATCGGGACCTTTTATCGCCTATGGTAATAAAATGTAAAAAAGTTTTGTTGCATGAAAGTTTATCATTTTGAAATCAATATAAGAAGACCCCTGTACTGATTTTCAGGATTCAGAGTTTGTTCATAGGATCTACATAGGGGTTAAGATCAGGGGCGTAATTTACTATGCGGCAATGCGGGGGAACTTCTTCCTCCAGAACCAGGTCTACCCGTCCCCTCCCCCGAACTCACTCCCCCCCCCCCAGCCGAAATTTAGGTTCTGCAAAAAATCTTGTCAAAATTAAGATAAGCTTGCATAATTCAAGTATCCAGAAAAATAGGTCAGTTTTCTTTAGTATATCTTTGTCTCTATGGTAATATATGACTTATTTTTCAGTTTTCACTTGATTTGGGAAATTTAGCTCCAACGTTGCCCCCCTCCTCAGGATTTTCTCGAAATTAAGCCACTGGTTAAAATAGGGTTCAACTTTTTTTTTTCTTTTTTTTCGAAAAAAGAGATTCGCTTTGAGATATTCAAACTAGAGGTTTAGGAAGTCAGAGTCTGCATTTCTTCCTTTTATTTATTTTTAAAAACCATCCTGCGCAAATAAAAAAGGTTGTATTGAACTCGTTTTTGAGATCTTGAAATTGTGATGTCTAAAAAGTGTTTTCTCTACAGAATATTCTATCAAAACAATAATAACGTAATACAGCTTTAACCTGCCATGCATCGAGCTGGGTTGTCTCCAAAATATTTTTCTCAGTCAAAAAGAGAAAAAATGAGTAATCAAGTAGCAAAAGAGTAGATATGGCAAATGATTTTTTTTGTACTGACTTTTAGATCAAGAATTTTCATCCAGACATTTTCATTTTTTTCGTTTTTAGATAGTTCGAAACGTCAAAGTGTTCTGCCATTTCTGGTTACATGTTATCCATTAATAGTGGAGCAATTTTTTAGTACTTCAAGAAAGCTTAAATCACCCTCCAATTAAACCACCCTTCTGTTTCAGGACTCGTTCTTAAAGGATTGGGACAATATATCAAACTTTAGCGTAAAAAGCGAGGGTTGAGAAAGGGGCAGGCCCCTCATATATATATTAATTTCTGTTGGTTTTAAGTTTTAATGTTGCTCTTCGCTTTCACTTGAAAAAGCTTGTTTTCCTTATTTAATTTCTGGCCGTCTTTCAACTCATGCCAGGAAATCCCCTCGCCCGCTCCAGAATCTTGTAAAATTTTCCGTAGAACTTCCCTCCTGCATGAAAAATTCTTCTCGTGCATGTTTCCCAACAAAAAATGCTATATGTGGGCTAATCAATGGGCAAGTTCCACAATTTACAGCCCTTCCCTAGGGACTGAGGGGGGTCATCACTTTCCCAAAAGCCTCCCCAAAGTCTATTTTTCCCAAACTGACTGTCTTTTCCTTAGGGCCGGGGGGGGGGGGTAATGACATCCCCAAATAAATAAGCTTTCAAACGGGGATAAATCCGTTTGTTAAGACAGCAAAAAAAGGTACAAAAGTCAAGAAATTTCGATCACATATACAGCGACCATCTTCAGTAGAGATACTAAAATGATAAAATTGAAACTACCATATTTATACAAAACAAAATAAATAACTTTTCGGGTCATTGAAGGTGTTACGTCAAAAAGACATCCCCAAATGCATAGTTATTGGACCTTTCAATCATGGTGAAACAAATAGTTGTCACAAATTTTGATTGGATGTCTATGAGAAGAAAAGGGGCGTGGGGGGCTAGTTCCCCTTCGATCTTTTTGATTAAAAAAACACGAATCCGTGATCTTTCTTCTGACAAAAATGCAAAATCACCCATTTTTGTAGATTGGAGCTTGAAATATCCACAGTAAAGTTCTCTGATATTTTGAGTCTGTTGGTGTAATTTTTAATAAGATACCTTGACTTTTGGGGGTGATTTCCCCCTTTTTCATAAATAAAGCAACGTTCCTCAGTGTCGTTGCCTTTAACGTATAAGATTAAACTTAATGAGTCTTGTATATTTCGAATCAGCATAAAAAGTAATTTTTTTCGATGTAGCCTATCTATTGCTATTAATATTTGTTTTTTTAGAATATCGGTTACTACTGGTCCATGTCGCTCCTTACTTGCAGTCATTACCGAGGACTGTTTGACCCAACATTATAGGTATTTTTTATGCAGATCAATTGAATTAACTATTAATTAATTAATTAAGTTTCGAAACACTAACATTATAAAAAAGTGCAGTAACAAAAGAAAGTAAAAGAAAAAGACATACAAAACAAACACATGTAAAACAATATCAAATATAAAAAAAACAACAACAATGCAAATCAGAATCGCACGAGAGGATGAAAATAACCTAATAATAATAATAGTAACAATTTATTTCTGACCCACTAATACGGTGGTAAACAGACACATGCAAAACAATATTAAATATATTAAAAAAAAAAAAAAAAAAAAAAAAAAAAAAAAAAAAAAAAAAAAAAAAAAAAAAAAAAAAAAAAAAAACAACAACAACAACAACAATGCGAATCAGAATAATTGCACGAGAGGACCAGAGGATGAAAAGGGTTGTTACCGCGTCGTAATATTTTAGATCAGTTTTATTTAAACTTGTATATATTATGTTGAGTGAGTTTTCTCTTAAATCTCTGTTTAAGAAAGTATCTAAAATGACGTAACATATAACATCGCAAAATCAATAGTTAGTTCAATTGAACCTCCATCGAAAAGGTCTTTTACGATAGCTGCAAAAAAACTAGACTTTAAAAAATTTTCCTAGTATGTTTTTTTCACCTAATCTGAATGATTCGCCTTGTTCCTTGTTTGTTTTCGATTTTTCCAGCTCTAGCTGGACTTGCATCATATTAGAATTGTTTTAATTTTGGTTTTAGTTTCAATTATCTCGTATTTTGTAATAAGTTCGTTTTATTTTTATCTATTTATTTTAGTGGTAACGGCTCTTAGATGTTCTTTAGCTGAGATATTCATTCGATAAAATTTCATTGTCTTAAAACAATTTCTCGTTGTTTTACCTTTTATAATTTATTTGTATAATAGAAAGGCACTTATATCTTCGTCTTATTCACTCTCAAAACTACTACTACTGCAACTAACAATAATTAATTGTAGCACCAAGTCGCCTGAGGCCGACACAACTGTGCACACTCCTCCTCCCCAATCTATCCAAAGCTTTACTCTTTATTTCCTCCTATGAATTCTAAAATGCCTTAAATTTTTCTTTATAATCTCTTCCCACCTCATTCGGGAACTAGCTGCTTTTCGGCTGACCCCTACGGATAAATGAAAAGCACAATACCTAGTTTCACGACACAACGGTCGATCGACATCTTTTTTCTTTTTAACTGAAACTACTAATAACTCTCAGCAGCATCAAGCCGCCTAAGGATAACACCGGCGCATGTTCCTTCTCCTTCTGAGTCTGGTCAAAGCCAGTGACGTAATTTATTCAAGTTTTTTTTTTTTTTTTTTTGGGGGGGGGGGGGTTGGAGCTAATTTCCCCAAATCAAGTGAAAATGACAGTGAAAACTGAAAAATGAGCCATAGAGTACCATAAAGGCAAAGATATCCTAAAGAAAACTGACCTGTTTCTGTGGATGCTTGAATTATTAAGACTTATCTTAGATTTGAAAAGATTTTTGAAGAAACTAAATTTCAGCTGAGGAAGAGGGCAAAGTGAGGCCTGGGAGGGGCAGTTCATCCTCCATTCTTAAACGTGGTCTATTCATCTTAACCGTTTTTTCGTTATTTTAATGTTGATGTGAAAGCAGTTTGATATTTGACTATGTTTAGCTAGTTAGAATTTTCTACAGAATTCTTTTTTTTAGATTTCTTTCTTTTATGCTATTTGTGTGAACAATTTTCATTGTTACCGTTAATAAATTTCGCTACGCTGGGGTAAAAAAGGATGTGGAAATGTAAACACTCTAAAGAGTTTAGCCAAAAGCCAATAAAATTTTGATCTAAGTAAAGGTGCCTTTGCAAAAAAGTATGGCTATAAATAAAGTATGAATTTCGTACTTTTAGTTGTTATTAGGGGCTGGGAGTGACAGCTTACAATTGCCTTACCTTCTAATATGAACTTTTACAGCAGAAGCATAAAAAAATATCTCATTTGAATTCTCTCGTATTCTTTTACATCAGTTTTCCTTGCGAGTGCATTTTCCTTTCAGATTTATGGTAATCAGAATATTTCCTCTCACAAAATACATTCCCCATCAGATGTACTGGGAACCACATTAGCCCTGTTCAATATCTTGTCCCGTCGCCTTCAAAGCAAGCTGTTGAGAATACGAGTATGATTAAGCATCTTGAAAAATGGGACGTTGTTCTTAAGCCTGAAATATGAGTAGAAAAGAAACTCCTTGAAAAATATTGAAAAGACAACTAATCGGACATACATCTGGTTCGTAAAGATAAACGTGAATGATCTGACAATGATGTATTTTTTTCATAAATTTATGAGTGCTCTACAATTCAGTCTACAGACAGGATCAAAATCGAGCAGATATATTTTGGGCTGTAACATTACCAGAAGAAAAGACTAGAAGATTTTGATTTATTGATTATTACAAAAACAAACTTTAAAAATACATAAAAAATTTTTTTATTCATTTTGGTTACGTTTTTACGAGTCGGACAAATATTTCGGGGGGGGGGGGGGTCAAAACTCCTACCCCACTGGATACGGCTTTGCATAGGCCTATATGTATAGGAAAGAATGCACTACCACGCGGTGTTATAACTTCTTTAATTGTTTTTGCCTTATTTTTAATTATTCACTTATTAAGAAACCCGTCAAAACAACAAAGTAAACATGGATATGTAAGGCAAAGAAAAAAAAAGGCAACATATAGTAGCGCTAGCAAAAAGAGTTAAAAAGAGGATACAAAATTACAAAAAGAAAAAATTAATAAATTACAATCCGAGCAGATCAAATCCTTCATTTTGACTTCGATTGATTTTTTAATTATATTCAGCATTTCGTTTCGTGACGGCAATGTCGAAATCAGTGACTTTCAAACTGCCAATAATTTATCTCTGCTATGAAAGCAGATAAAGCAAATACTTCGAAAAAGGAAAAAGAACATAGATCATAGGTTACTTGGGTCCTTTAGTGAGTAGTTTCCAGAAGGGTAGGGCATACAGTAGTTGTAGAAGAGTGACAGATTGTATAGACTTGATAGTAGCTCTGTTAGTTATTTTCTTCCGTTTAAGCATTGCCATTCTTCTTAAAAGTATGCCCTCATGGAATTCTTAAAATAAAGTCCCTAGGAAATCCATTACAATATCTACCGTTTTTATTTCATTAAAGATCAGGTGGTGAGCTTCGTCGTGGCTTACTCTTTCTATTGGAACCTCTTGGGACCTTGACCTTATTTAAAACCGCTAGGTTACTTGGGAAATTTGGCTGATAAATCTTGATCTAAGGTGAAGGTTTTTTGATATATCGTACCAAACCGTAACTTTGGAAAAGTTCAAGTGTCGAACATGAAAGATATTGTTGGGTGGTTTCAATTTATGCCCTTTATCTTTGACCAGGACTCTGGAACCGTTTGTAAGTTGTAACAACCTCCGACTCCAGACATTTTCAATATACCGACTCCAACTCCGACTCCATTCAGCAAACTTTTACTGAAATTCCGACTCCGCGATTCCGACTCCACAGCTCCGTTTTGAAGCTTCATTTAACTAGATTTTATAAATTATAACCGACTCCGTCTCCGGACATCGTTTCGACACCGTTGCTTAAATGCTGTTTTTCTGGCGATTCTTAGTAAATTTTAATAACATACCATGGTCCTTTCACATCTATTCTTTCATGGGCAATTTTTGTTATCTATTCTAAGCAACAGAAAATTACTATCAAAACACGGTTTTCGTTTTTTAATCCATTAATTCGTTTCTAATTCATCAATAGAAGACAAGGTTTACGTAAGCTGCTTAATCTGTGGATTTCTACTTATTTTCTATGCTTAGAATAAAATAAATTTATATGAATAAGTTAATATAAGCTGATATAATTGTTACCGTGAATGTTCGAGATTCGTAATTGTCTAAATTACCTTTTTTTCTCCTTGGAATTAGTCAACAATGCCAGTCAACTTTTTCAATTTAATGCAAGGTTTGATGATGACCGGTTAAGTTAGGTTAGATTAGGTTTAGTTGGGCTAGGTTAGCTTAGGTTTTTAACCCATTTCTGATATTTATCACCAAATTTAACCTAATTAAGCTAACCTAAACTAACATAATCTAACCTAACTTTAACTTTTACCATCATAGCCTGCACAAGACTGAAAAAGCTGACTCGCAAGCGAATTGGATCCAAGCAGAGCAAAAGGAATTTCGGACATCCATCTGTGGATTTCGACATTACCAGATTTCGGAAACGCACAGTAACATAATTAAATTAGTGATGGTTTGAACACAGAATATGTTAAACCATGATAAAGTTGCATGAAATGATATAGAAAAGAATGAAATCTTTTATTGAAAGCGAAAACGAAGCAGCAAGGAAAACGAAAAGCACCGTCGTTGAGTAAAGAGAAAAGAGACCGCAAGGAGGGATTTTAAGGGAATTTGACATTTGTAGTAGGTGCTAAAAAGTAAAGTGTTGAATAATTTGACGTGGGGTGGAGCGTTTGTAGCTTCGTTGGCGGGAGGTGGCTTGGGGCTCCAGTGAATTGTTAGTAATCCTAGCAGTAGTTTAAATTGACAGTTTAAGCTAGTTCAGTAGTTAACAATCAATACTATTGTTTCCAAATAGTTTTAGAAAATAATTATTTAAATGTTTTTAATGATTCGTTCGAAATTGAATTTTTAATAACCTGCTTGCTTATTGTCATTTAAGTGTAATACCAAATATCTTGGAGTCCAAAGAACGCTCATAAACATTCGGTACTGGTGCGTTATATGGACACTTTTATATATTGTACAAGGAAACCAGACACGAAAAACCCGTAAAACAGCCTATTGATGATTTACAATATTTAAACGAATGTTTTTGGGGTTTAAGGGGGAAAAGGTACCTAGGTTAGGTTACGTATTTAATATAGGCTATGCTTTACCTCCCCCCCCCCTAATGTGCAAATATATAGCCCAAATTTGTTTATAAACTGTTATATATTCGTCCTATTTTGTTTCATTAGCATTAACCAAACTTGACTTTTTAGAAGCGTCCATAAAATGTACCAGTACCAAACATTCTTCCATAGAGAAACAGAGACTTCTAGAACTTGTTTATGACTCTTATCTTACATGATCGTAAAATTCTTTGTTTTGTGTTGGATTACCAGAAAACGAGATTCAAGCCGAGAATTCGATATGTTTTAGATATTTTCGATGTTTTAATGTCTCCTCGAGACGAGAAGACGGGATTTTAAACGAAAATTCAAACTTCTTTAATCCGTTCATTTGTTGTAAATCTTTTTAGCTTGAGAGGTCTGCCCAAGTTGCAAAGCAAATTCGTTTACTATTGAATGAGGCAAGGCCGTACCCAGAGGGAGGGGGGTTTGAACCCCCCCCCCCCAAAAAAAAAGAAAATTGTCTGACTCGTAAAAACATAACAAAAATGAATAGTAACAAATTTTGTATGCGTTTTTTGAGGGTATTTTGTGTAAACCGCCCCCACCCCGAAAAATTTGTTTTGAGTAACCCCCCCCCCCCCGAAAAAAAATATTGGGTACGGCCTTGGAGTGAGGCAAGGAATAAATTCATTGAGTATGACTTGTTTGAATATTTGTCTTAAATTGAACAGTTTAGATCCTAGTATCAGTATGTTCAGTTTTTACCAGTGCTGATAAAGTTTAACAAGTATTCAGGTAGGAAAACGGATCAAACGTTAGTGAATGATTTGGATATATCTTTTAAGTGTAGTGCAATACTTTAACAGGCTTGAGCCATGGTAAATCAGAATCTGGGTTGTACCCCCCCCTCCTCCTCTATCTTCTGCTATAAGGCGTTTGAGACACTTTCAGGGGGCAATGGAGATCTTATTACATACCAATACATCAAAGCACGACAGAATAATTATGAGACTGAGTGCTTAATCATTTCACCAAAGGAAAAGGTGCTAATGCCGTCTACGGACTTGCTTTAATATTGTTTGCTTCTTTTTTATGCTCATTCACAATTTTACATTTAGCCAGTGGCGTAATTATGTCAAAAACCCTGGGGGGCATATTCGTAGCCAATTTTCACACAACAAGTGAAAATTGCATGAAAACTGAAAAATGAGCCAGATAGTAACAAAAAAGGTAAAGATATACTAAAGAACACTGACCCGTTTGTGTTGATGCTTGAATTATCCAGGCTTGTCTTAGTTTTGACAAGATTTTTGGAGAAGCTAAATTTGAGCTGGGGGGGCAAACTGGGGTCTAGGGGAGGGATAAACTGAAGTCTGGGAGGGGCAGCTATACAAGTCAACTTCTAATTTAATTCAAAACTTAGCTTCTTTCACATTTCTGTGACTTGAGTTGACAAATAGTATTCATTCCGTGAACAACTGCATTCTGAACGAAAAATCTACTTTTTTCTGGATTTAAACAAAAGCTGTTTGGCAAGTTTTTATGAACTTATTTTGCAATCGCTTAACAAATGAAGGTTGCTTATAGCAACATTACGTGAAACTTGTCTGACTTGTTTTTAGTAAGAAATTAAACATTTGATTTAGCTATAAATCAGTGCGAATGTAATTAGGCAACCTGCTATTTATAGGCAATCACGCTGCAATAGTGGTGGCGGGAGGAAAGAAACCACCAAAAAAAAATGTTGGTTTCAATACATGTTTGCCCAGTTTTGAATTTTCTGCAGCGGAACATAACAAAAGAAAAAGATACAGTTATTAAGATTGCATCAAAATTTTTCGCAAAAGATGCGATAAAGCAGGTACAGGATGTGTGCAAAAGTGCCTTGAATTTTGATGTTCTTGAAAGGCGCAGGGGTTCACATCCAAACGCAATATTTTTGGCATATTTCTATAATCTTTTGAGTGTTTTTTTAGCGCGTAAGGAAGACCGACCCCTCTTTGTTATAGTTGATCCTTGTGATGTACCAGCTATCCCTAATGAACCAAGCACTATTGTAGCATCTTGTTTAAACGAGTGCGTGAGAATGTTAAGTTTTCTCGTTGAAAAGCAGGAAACCTCGATGCAGTCCCCAGGCCCTGTAATCTGGCCGTCAGTGCCAGCTCAAGCGCAACCTTCTGTTCCTGTTGTGTTAAGCAATGTTCAGATCAACTTGAATATTCGAAACCCTGTTAATCAACGTGAGTTTGTTGAAAAACTAGGTTGTGCCGATAAGGTCCAGCATATTTTGGCTAAAAAATATAAGATAATAATGCATATGTCTGACGAACAATCAGCGGCTGTTGCTGTTTCTGCACTACCGAACACGCTAAATATTCGAGCGAAGGTAGTGAGGCACGAGTATGCCGGTATTATAAGGATGGACCAAGACTATGACGTTTCACAAATACCTATTCTTGTTAGCAGTGTGAACAGTGCAACCAGATTCGGTAACACATCCGTAGTCCAGCTAAAATTCATATCGAAAGATGAATTAAATCGTGCTGTTAAACACGGAATCAAGATTGAATATGACTTCTTTCGAGTTACGTTGCCGATCAAGAAACCGATGCAATGTCACAATTCTCAAGGCTTCGGTCATTTTGGTAGATAGTGTTCTAATCCAACTAAATGCAGCAAATTTGCCGGCAATCATAGTAACCGTGACAGGAGTTGTCAGGCGCAGTCCTTTACCTGTGCCAACTGTGGTGGCAGTCAACAAAGCAGCAACAGTCTGTCGTGCTCAGAAGTCAAGAAGCACCTACCTGTCCGAGGGCCTGATGTTAGAAATGAAACTATAAACCGTGTGTGTTAATATGGACTCTAGTCGTAGTGAAATAGTTTCTGTATTTTTTCATAATATTAATGGTGCCCGGGAGAAATTAAGAACTCTTAAGAATATGTTATTTAAGTATGATATTGTATGTTTAGCCTAACACTTACTTAATGTGGATAATTCTCCGATGCTAGAAGTCTCGTCTGACCATCTATTTTTTATTAGGCCTGCTAAAAATACTACTGGCTGACCATCTGGTGGCTTATTAGTTGCTGTAGATAAGAAGTTTAAATGTAGATGTTCTGAATCTAGAGATCTATACCTCGCAGTTGATTTAGGTAGTATTGTTCTTGTATGTGTTTATATGCCAACTAATTATCGAAATTCTACATCTAGCCAACAATATGCTTTAGCTTGTGCCTCCCTGTCAAAATTGCTGCACAAAGTTAAGTCATCAAATAAATCCCTTGTCATGTGTGGTGACTTCAACTCAGACTTCAAAGATGCTGCTGCACCTTTTACACAGTTGCTCCTTTCTTCAATGCCAAGCGAAATATTTTTGCTTTCAAAGTCCAAATCTTTTTCTTACGTTCACCATTCTGGTTCCATTTCCGATCATGATTTTGTTCTCTCGAATATCCCGGAACTTCAGAGCGTCATTGTTGACGTTTCTGATAATATGTTAACAAGTGACCATATACATTTAAATTTTTGTATGAATTTGTTTGTTCCACAAATTAGTCAACAGCCTCAGTGGTTTTGGAAGATGAATTGGGATAATATCGATATATCACTATATCAAAGTCTTTAGGATTCTATGCTGTCTAAAATCAAAATTCCTTTTCACCTTCTTTCTACAACGCTGAATGGTGGCAGCCTTGTCTAGATTGTTATATTACTGAGATTACTCATTCGATTAAAGTAGCCGCCTCAGCGGCAGTACCATCTGAGAGAATTGGATGGGTACACGGAAAAAGGGCTGGAGCGATGACCCAGAGCTACAAATTGCAAAGAATCGTCACAAGTTTTGGTTTAAGATGGGGGGGGGGGATTGTGATCGCCCCAGATCTGGTTTGATTTTTAGGATCCTCAAATCTACTAAAAGAGAGTACCGAAAAGCTTTACAGGTCTTCAAAAGAAGGCAAGTATCTATTCTATCTCATGATATCCGAAATCATCCGCAGATACTATGGAACAAAGTATCAAAGTTCACTTCATCGTCATTTTCGCGTTCTAACCCTATTGATGTAACTTCCTGGGAAAAACACTTCTCTTCGTTATTCTCTGATAGCCCCCCACCACTGGACACCACTTTTCGGCAGATTCACTTACACCATTTTTCTCAACAAGATCATAGCCGAAACCTTGTTTCTATCACGCCATCGTCAGTTCTTACGGTAATTCGTCTCCTTAAAAAAGGCAAAGCTCCTGGTTTTGACGGACTCCAATCAGAATATTTGATTTATGGTACTGCGAAACTAGTTGAGCATATGGCGCTACTTTTTCAAACTTGTATTGCGCAGCAATTCGTACCGACTGCACTATGTGAGGGCATTGTGACGTGTGTCCCAAAAAATAATAAGGAGCCTCAATCTTGTGACTCTTATCGTCCAATTACAGTTTGTTCAGTTATTGCAAAGCTATTTGAAAAGATTCTTCTTTAAAAAATTCGAATAGGTGTGACCATGGAGATCATCAGTTTGGTTTTCGTGCGGGTCTTGATGTTGGGAATGCACATGTAGTTGTCGTGTCTATTTTGGAGAGGTATGAGAGAATGAAGAAACCTTTATATGTTTGTGCAATAAATATTTCTAAAGCATTTGATTCGATCCTACACTCCCAAGCTGTTTTAGCACTTTTGAGGAGTGGGGTAAACCCATTCATCTGTGCCTCCCTGTGGCAATGGTACCAAAACTCTTCCATACGTGTCCGCGTGCAAAATCTTTATAGCAACAGAATTTCTGTGCGTCGTCGAGCAAAACAGGGCTCAGTGTTAAGTCCTGCAATATTTAACAATGCCATCCGCTGCGCAACCCGCAGAATACCGCATTTTCTTATCGAGCCATCCATTGACGCAAGTCATCTTTCATACGCAGATGACATTCTTCTGCTGTCTGATAATTTTCTATCACTGCATGCTGCTGTGAACAGCCTTTATGCCGGGTTGTCTGACATCGGGCTGTCAGTCGCTTCTGCTAAAACTGAATTTCTTGTTTTTGGTTGTCATCACCCTCCCGATTCAAAAATTCACGTTGGCCCTGATTCAATTTCTGCCACTGCTTCACTCAAGCACCTTGGACTTGTATTCGGGACCTCAATTCGAACAACAAGGTTATTAACAATAAATGCGTTGAGAGAGAAGTTGAGAAAGTCCTATGGACGTTTTTCTATAGTTGAAGGTCAATTTGACAAGAAAAAACGCTTGGTCAGCCTTATAACTCGTTTTTTGCTCCCCATGTATTTTTTCTGGTGCCGTTATGGAAATTTTTTACCACGTCTGAACGTCAACAAATTCGGTCTGTCTTTTTCAAATTTTGTAAGTATTTTCTTCGTGTTCCTATTTGGTCTCGTAACAGTTATATCTCCAAACGTTACGGTGTTTTTGAGATATGTGATAAGATGGATGTTTTAGAAGGGAGATTCAGACAGTGATCTGAGTTAGTAGTAGATTTTCCGTTGGGATGTATTAATCGTTTTGTGAGTCATTGTTAGTGTATTCTTTTTTCTAGTTGTGATGATAAGTGTTTATATTTTGTTTATATAGTGCTCATAAGTGTTTATAAATCTCTTTTTCCATACTCCTCTAAGTGCATTTTTTGTATGTATAGAGGGTCCAAATAAATTATTATTATTAATATTAGTATTTCTTAGTTCAGCAAAGGACTATTATTTGTCTTTGGCACAGCTATGCTATTTTACTTTGTTTTGGTATGTTTATATTATTATATTTTTACTATGATTTTTGTGTTTTTATTCTACTTTGTTGATGTGATTGTTTTACATTTTAAGCAGAAAAAATAAACCGAATATAACAATGGTCCAAAGTAGAGATCTCAACTATGGCCCGTAGGCCAGATACGGCCGGCATCCAAACTAGTCGGCCACCAAACTGCTGTTTGACAGTTAATGCGGCCCTCCGGCAGAAAAGACTGTAGACCCGTGGTCTAAAACTATAGGCTCTCGAGTGTTTTGGCTAACTGCTGCCCTTTTTTTTTTAGGTAAACAGGATATACCGTTTTTAACGAAGTAGATTTTTTGTAATCAATATGATACTAACTAAAGTTGTGTGCACTAAATAATGAAAAAAGGCAGTAAATTGTTATGCTGAAGTGACCGCGGAACGTCGTCGCTCTGAAATTTGTCTGAAAGCAACGGCTACCGAAGTGGAATTTCACTCCCTGAATAGCTGGCCTTCAGTATCTTATTAACGTCTTTCAGTATTTAGCCTACTGAGGATTCTAGAATCTAGGCTATATAACTGTTTATTAATTAATGGCTAATCCTAAGTTGCTTCTTTTTTATTTTAGAAATTGTACCGAAGGTCCGTCTCAAAAATGTAGCACAAGGGATAGAATTCGACTAGTTCATGCTAACAAGAAAAATACGAAGTGGCAATCATGTTTCAAAGATCCTCAATATGTACAAAACGACATAGATCTCAGTCCTGACTACCAAAAGTACACTTATGTGATTGGAGATATAGAAAACTAGTAAGCTTTTTTTTTTTTTATTAGGAATGCTAATAAGCTAGTATATTAGAAGAGAATTACATTAAGTTTAACCCAGGTGTTCTGTCACGTAAGTGTAATCCTCTGAAATACCGTCCCAGAAAGCACATGGGGCTCTGAATTTGTTTATTCATTGAAATCGCAGGCCAAACAGTGTCCTTTGTTGAGATGCAGGTTGAGAGTGGGCTCCTTGTGCATATCATGGCATAGGTTTTGTTCTTCTTCTTCTTTGTTGTCCACCATGGTTATGCGATTTATTGAATCAATTGAGGGACTGCGTGAAGGCCATTGGACCTGCCAGTGCTGTCTATGTTTATTTAATTATTGTTTCTTTTTTGGGCAAGGAGGGGAGAGGATCTGATTTAGACTTAGGAATCATTCAGTAAATCAAATTATATGTTATAGCTAATGTAATTTTTGCTATGTTCTTCATGGATATTAGAATAGATTAGATAAATAAAAAATTTTTTTTAACTGAAAGTAGGGAGCAACATTAAAACTCTGAACGATCAGAAATTATTCCGTATATGAAGGGTTGCCCCCTCCTCAATACCTGGCTCTTTAAGCTAAACCCGTTACAGGTTTAAGAAAAAGCTTCCTATTCTAATTAAACTACCCCTGTGTTTCAGTAGCCGTCCTTACAAAAAATCGGACAAACTGTCAAATTTCAGCGTAAAGAGCAAGGTATTAAGGAGGGGGCAACCCTTCATATACAGAATAATTTCGATTCGTTTTGAGTTTTAATGTTGCTCCTTACTTTCAGTTAAAAAGAAAAACTGTTTTTTTTTATTTAATTTCTGATCGTTTTCCGAATAATGCCGGTAAGTCTTGCTCACCCTCCATGAAATATACCCCCCACGGGAAAATCCTCCGTGAAAATTTTATCCAAAATAAAGTACACCCCCTCCCTCGTCAAATTCCTTCCAGAAAATTCAACCCTCCTGAAAATCCCCCCCGTAAAATTTCTTGCGGACGATTTAGCCTGAAAAATTTTCATTAGCATATTCTAATTCTAATTCTCTATTTTTAATCGGTTTCTCGGTCACTCTGGAAATGCCCTCTTCCGTAGAAATTTTTCCCTGGAAATCAAAACTTACAGAAAATAGCCCCCGGATAATTCCCCAGAACATCTCCACGTGCTAAATTCAGTTAGTAAAGTGAATATAAGACAATTAAAAAGAATTTCGTACAGGAATTGTGTCTAATCTCCCCATTGTAAAATATTCCCCTTGAAAATTCCACCCCCCCCGAAAATGTTCCCCCCAAAGAAAATTCTCCCTATAGAAATCCACCCCAAGAACAATTCCTCCCCCCCCCCCTCTCTGAAAAATGTCTGTATACTTTCCATTAACAAATACTATGCGTAAACAATGGGCAAATTTCATAACTTACCGGCCTCTCCCCACGGACTTTGGGGGTCATTTTACCCATAAAAACATAATTATTTGATCCTTCAACAATACCGAACAAAATGGCTATATCAAAATTTTGATCAGATTACTTTGGGAAAAAAAAGGGTGTGGGAGGGGGGCCAGTTGCTCTCCAATCTTTTGGTAACTTAAAAAGGGCACAGTATAACTTTTAATTTCCGTTCGAATGTACCCTCTTCAGATCTTCTAGGACCATTATTTCAGTACGATCACCCATGGAGAAAAAAAAAAAAAAAAAAAAAAAAAAAAAAAAAAAAAAAAAAAAAAAAAAAAAAAAAAAAAAATACTCATCCGTGATCTTTCTTCTGGCAAAAATAGCAAAATTCCATGTTTTTTTTATATAGGAGCTTGAAAGTCTTACAGTAGGATTCTCTGGTATGCTAAATCTGATGGTGTTATTTTCATTAAGATTCCTTGATTTTTAGGGAGTGTCCCCCCCCCCTATTTCAAAAAGTAGGCAAATTTTTTCAGGCTCATAACTGTTGATGGGTAACACTAAACTTGATGAGTTTTATATATTTGGAATCAGCATAATAAGCTGATATATCTAGTGATATCAAAATGTATCTATTGATATCAAAATAGTGGAGGTAGTGGTAGTGTATGTACATCTCAAGATTGAATGGCGTAATTTGAAGAGGGTTGTGTGACATTTTTTGCCCGACTAATTATCTATATCCTGCCGTTATTTCTTTGTTAGTAGCGGTGTAATTTTCTATAGGACAGGGGTGGGCAACTACCCCTCCAATACCTTAGTTTGACCCCTCTCCCAGACCCGTCCCCCCCAGCTGAAATTTAGTTTCTCTAAAAATCTTGTCAAAATTAAGATAAGCCTGCATAATTCAAGCATCCAGAGAAACGGGTCAATTTTCTTTAGAATATCTATTTTTTTGTTTCTATATGGCCTATTTTTGAGCTTTCATTGTCATTTTCACTTGATCTGGGAAAACTGGCTCCAACTCCCCAGCCCCTCCCCCCCCTTCCCTAGGATTTTGACGAAATTACGCCACTTCTAGGTAGAGATACTGTACTGACAGATATAGTGTGAAAATAGTGTAGAGAGGATAGATTGTTGAGATAGTTTTGAAGCAGTGTACCAAAACTTAGATGCTATAATTTCATAAGGGTTGTGTGACTTTTTTTCACTGACTAATTATAATTAGCATAAATAATTATTTATATCCCACTCTTTAATTCTAGGTAAAGATAGTGCATTTCCAGGTAGTTTAGTGTAGAGGTAGCTCAGAGACGCTCTAGAGATTATAGATTGTAGAGATAGTGCTGATGTAATCTACCTCTAGAGCAGCGGTTCTCAAACTGGGTTATGCATACCCCTTGGGGGTACGCAAAAATTTTTAGAGGGTACGCGGCCAGCCAAAAAAAAACAAACAAACAAAAAAAAAAAACGTTTAAATCTAGGACGATATTACTACTGCAGTTTACTTAGTACGGGGGACTGAGAAGGGGTACCTAAAATGTTTTATGGGTAAAAAGGGGTACAGTTTCTAAATAAGTTTGTGAACCACTGCTCTAGGGGTATAGATAGTGTAAAGTAAATCTAACCCAAATTAGGTGACGTAATTCCAAAAAGGTTGTTTGACTTTTTTTTGCCTTAGTGTAATTTGTAACTGTAATTTGCCTAACTGTAATTTTTAAACTAACTATAAATTATAAAAGTAATTGTTTATACCCTACTATTTGATCCTAGGTAAAGATAGGGCTTTTCCTGATAGGGTAGTGTAACGATAATTCAAAGAAGTGCAGTGATTATAGGTTGTAGAGATGGTGCAGAGCTAATCTACCTCTGGAGGAATAAATAGTGTAGAGTTAGTGTAACTGGAATTAGATTCCGTAATTCCAAAAAGGTTGTGTGACTTTTTTTGTTGCCTGACTAATTGTAATTAGTATAAATAATTATTTATATCCTACCCTTTGATCCTAGGTAAAGATAGGGCATTTCCTGATAGTGTAGTGTAACGATAATTCAAAGATAGTGTAGTGATTATAGGTTGTAGAGATAGTGCAGAGCTAATCTACCTCTGGAGGAATACATAGTGTAGAGTTAGTGTAACTGGAATTAGATTCCGTAATTCCAAAAAGGTTGTGTGACTTTTTTTGTTGCCTGACTAATTGTAATTAGTATAAATAATAATTTATTTCCTACCCTTTGATCCTAGGTAAAGATAGGGCATTTCCTGATAGTGTAGTGTAACGATAATTCAAAGATAGTGTAGTGATTATAGGTTGTAGAGATAGTGCAGAGCTAATCTACCTCTGGAGGAATACATAGTGTAGAGTTAGTGTAACTGGAATTAGATTCCGTAATTCCAAAAAGGTTGTGTGACTTTTTTTGTTGCCTGACTAATTGTAATTAGTATACATAATAATTTATTTCCTACCCTTTAATCCTAGGCAATGATAGTGCATTTCCAAGTAGTGTGGTTTAGAGATGTCGGGATAGTGTAAAGATGATAAATTGTCTCTCTAATCGTATAGAGATAACCTACATCTAGAGGTATAGATTGTGTAGAGGTGTGTACCCAAAATTGGATGCCATAACTTAGACAGGACTGAAGTTATTTTGTCTTCCGTTTGGTTATTCTACCCTTCTATCCTAGGTAAAAAAAATAGTGTACTTCTAGATAGTGCGATATTTTTCGCCCGAGTAATTGTCAAAAATACTAAATCTATAATTACAAAAAAACAATTCATAAAAATAAAATAAATATATAAAATATAAAACTATAATTATTAAAAAATATTATGATTACCTATACTTTTATTACAAAAAAATTCCTAAATACGTACTCTTGTATATCCTTTGGTTTTCGTAAGGCATAGAGCTTTAATTTGTTTTAAATTATTGAAACAAAACAACAATGTGAAGCAGTGTTGAAACAAAGAAGTTGATTCAACAACTTTTTGAAAGCTGACAAATGAAGTACAATACTTGATATAAAAAAAAAACAAATTTTGCTGGGCTGTAAGTTCAATTTACATCTTGCAGTAAACGCTTTTTGAGTAACTGCAGCCCGAATCGTACGTCAGCAATGGTTATTTTTATCAACAATGAATATTTTATGATTATTTTTATATTCTTGTTTTAGGAAATGAGTTAGCGAAAAACTAAGTTAAAACTTTGCATGGATTGAGAAAAACAATCCCTTAATCAAGGCTGTAAAGTCTAGACAAAAAAATTAAACAAAACGAACTTTGGTGGTATTTTTAGAGTTTTTACGATTTTATGCTTGCGGCAAAATATCCCCCAAACACAGAAAGGGCAGCTTTTCCGGCGGAGTAAAACTTTAAGAGGATTTTTACGGATTTTTAACTAATTATGCATGACGCTCAAAGGTTTACTCTCCTTGCTGGAGAGAAATATAATCATAAACTTGCCATAAGCCCAGTCTATGGTAGGCTGAATATTTAAGTTGTTAACTGTAAAGATGATTCTTTGTGACTCTCCCGCAGACAAGCTCTGAAACTAAAGTAGAATTTATGGAGTTCTTTAAAAATTGTTGGAAATGGCTGAAAATTTCTTCAGAAAAACATCATTAGGTTAACAAATATTTGCCTAAAATAATCTGAATCAAGTGCAGAGCTAATGTACCTCTGGAGGAATACATAGTGTAGAGTTAGTGTAACTGGAATTAGATTCCGTAATTCCAAAAAGGTTGTGTGACTTTTTTTGTTGCCTGAAAATTTCTTCAGAACAAATATTTAGGTTAACAAATATTTGCCTAAAATAATCTGAATCAACAGGGGTACCAACTATGGCCCAGTCAATCCAGAAGTGTATCCAAAATTTGCCAAATGGGGGCACATTTTTTTTAAAATTTCATTATATTCGTTTTAAATATTAGAAGGCGGAATTTTCTTGTTCCTTTTCTTGAACTTAAAAGTTTCGTTGCTCCCTTGCTCTGTTTTCTTTAACTTGATTCTTTTTTCAGGGCCCAGTATTTTTTACGAAATATTTCCTTGTATAATCCCTTATCTAGGGGGCTGCAGATGCATTGTATATCTTTGCAAGGACATAAAATAATGTCCTCAATAACCAACAATTATTTTAAAAGCGCCAAGGACATTGAACCTGAAATATGATTGTTTCAAATGGTTAAGTGAAAACATATACAACCATATGTCTTAAACGATAGGAAAAATCGAAAATTTATTTTTAAAGAAAAAGACCTCAATATACAGTTACGCAGTTTTTGCAGCAGCTGGCGCCAAATTAAAAGAATAAAATTTGGGCAAACAATCGACCAAAAGATAAGCTAAAAAAACTCGTGGTACCAAACAGCTTAAGAAGATATAGATTTCCTTCAAAAGTGGCATGGTCTTTAGGAATGAACGAAGAACGCTAATGTTCGAGTTTTCGTGGACGAAAAGCATTACCAAATATAGTTTTAGTTTTTCCTGTTTATTTTCACATGGCAACACTGAGAAAAATGTAATATTGCCCTAAAACATCAGCATATTGAAACAACCATAAGAAAAATCTTAGAGAATCGTAATTTTTAGGTATGAATAGTTCTAAGATGAGTCCCGGGGAGGGGGGGGGGGCAAAAATGTTAGTTTTGTTCTCTTGCTACTTCAATGCTTTCAGAGCCGCTTTTGCTTCTACTTGTGTCCGTGGCCATGCAGCCTTTCAAGGTGGTTATTCGCATTTTTGGGGAGTTATTATAATAACTTTAAATATCTGTTAGTTTTAGGTTTTAGTTATTCATCCATAATAATTTCTGTTAGTTTAAGTTCAACTTCATTCGTTCAATTTAATTTATTCTTTTTGTATATTTTATTCATTCATTTAAAGTAATTTATTTTCCTCTTAAGTTTGACTTGCATTTCAGGTTTTAATTAATTTTCTTTCAACTTGTTTTGGAAAACATTTTGAAAGCCAATATAGAAAATTTATATAAAGGTTGTTTCAAAAATCATATTTGTTTTTAGGCCGAAAAATTTAAACGGCACAGACAGATTATAGAGATAGCATGCTGTTTTTCAGAATTTTAAATTTTTAGAACTTTAAACAATATCTGTTCTATCACTGGATGAGTCAAGCCTTTAACTCTAATTTCAAAATAGCTTTCTTACTTATCAATATTCTTTTCTTGCCTTGAAATTTGAACTCTCACATCTACCCTAAGGGGGTCCTTAACATTTTTATTATTATTAATTAAAAAAAAAACTTTCCAAGAAAGAAGGTTTTCAAAGAAAAGTAAAGGTCATATTAAACTTAAGATCAGAAGAAAAAAAAACCTACTCTAATTCAAACTCAAAATGACCAGAAATTACTATTACAGAGTAAATGAAACCCAAAAACGAACAGAAATTAAATAAACAATCATAGCAAACAAACATACAACAGGTACTAATAAAAATAAATAAATAAATCTTAAAACGAGTAAAGCTTAATTTGAATATGCAAATCAAGATTAAAACGAACAAAAAAATTATTGCTATTGAAGTATAAATGAAACCCAAAAACGAACAGAAATTAAATAAACAATCATAGCAAACAAACATACAACAGCACTAATATAAATGAATAAATAAATCTTAAAACGAGCGAATCTTAAATCGGATATTCAAATTAAGCCTAAAAAAAACAAAAATCACTACAAACAAGAGTTTGAGTATTGACTTCTTCTCTCACTCTAAAAGTCTAAAACCTACTGCGTCATGGGAGATTTACTGATTATGTTAACGGTGTCAACTTGATTATTTTTTAACCACTAGCATTTTTTTTTACAGAAATTTCCGTTGTTAGGGCACTAAATTTAGGAAATTCATGGATAAGATATTCTAATTGTATTACCTACCCTTAAGTGAAAATAAGTTCACGTCTTCAAGAATTTATGTTTATTGTTAAAGCAGTTCATTATGTTGAGTTGAACCAAAAGTTTCTAAGTTATAACTTCTTGAAATGGCAAAGAGAGACTGCATTTGAAAGTTTCCATGGGGTGAAAGTATTGCTGGAAAGTTTAGAAATCTGAAAATTTAGGTCAGTTTTCTTTTGAATGTCAATTTAACAATGATAACAAGAAGGCAACAATAGATGTATTCTAAATTCGAATTTTCTAAATGAAATTTTTTGAAAAAAATCAATGTATAGGCTGAAATTTTTTTCATTCCCTGGTCCCTAATTTTACTAGAGTGAATAGCAAAGTTCCGATTCTCTCCAAATTATCTAATAAATCAGTAAGTTTGAATCGAATAGGACAAAAAAGCCAACGAGAATTCTTAGATACGCAATTTCTCTTAGAACAAACCTATTCATTTACTCTACAGTTTCAGAGATTATACTACCGCGCGGAGGTGCATTAATTTCTGTCCCTACTGTTTTGGTGAGGGGATTCTACCGGCCCCTTCCCTACTCGATACGTAGCTTGTCTTTGAAGACTTTCCCACTTTAAAAGACAAAGTTTTCAAGTCTAATTGAATATGTGTATCGAACCCAGAGTGTTTTAACAGTTGCACCAGTTCTTTATGTAACTATTAAACAGTTTTTGGTAACGAACTGTAAGTAAGGAGTGACATGACTCAATAGTAACCAACACTAAAAAAAAAAATCAAGAACTATATCAAAAGAATAGGCTTTTCACGCTGATTCCAAATATATAAGATTCATTAAGCTTAGTGTTACCCATAAAAGGCTACAACCCTGAGAGAATTTGACTGATTTATGAAAAGGGGGAAAAACTCCCCTAAAAGCTATAGAATTTTCATGAAAATTATACCATCAGATTCAGAATTGTACTTTAGAGTTCTCAAGCTTTTACCTTCAAAAATGTGGAATTTATTATTTTCTTTTGCTAGAAGAAAGATCACGGATGCGTCTTTATTTACTTATTTTATTTCACAGGGGTGATCGTATCGACTGAATAGTCCTGGAATATCAGGAGAGTCCTCATTTAACGGAAATTAAAAGCTCTAGTGGTGTTTTTAATTGCCCAAAAAGATTGGAGGGTAACTAGGCCCCCTCCCACGCACTTTTTTCCCAAAATCTTCCGATAAAAATTTTGAGATAGCCATTTTGTTCATCATAGTGATTAGTGATAAGGAAAGAGTTAAGGAGAGATGGACAGAACATTTTGAGAATTTGCTAAACTGAGATAGAGTTGCAGGAAAAGATATAGAGGGAAACAAAAAAGTTTGTGATACCTTGGATGTGAAGGAAGATTTGTTTTGTTAGGAAGAATTAGCGACTGTACTAAAAGGATTAAAAAATGATAAGGCTCCAGGTGCTGATAGTGTGGTAAATGAGTTTCTTAAATATGGTGGTTCTGAGGTTAGAAATAAGTTACTGAAGATTATTAATATGATTTTTGAGAAAGGGGAAGTACCTAACGATTTTAGGAAAACCCTAATTAAACCACTTTATAAGAAAGGTAATAAGAGTGAGTGTGATAATTATCGAGGCATTAGTCTGGTCTCTGTAGGTAGCAAATTACTTAGTAATATGATACTTTTTAGACTGAGAGATGCTGTAGAAAAAGTTTTAAGAAGAGAACAATGCGGTTTTAGAAAAGGTAGAGGATGTATCGACCAAGTTTTCACTCTTAGATTAATAATTGAGAAGTGCCTGAGTTGTCAAACACCTTTGGTCCTCGGTTTTATAGATTGTGAGCAAGCGTTTGATTCTGTTGATAGAAGAGCTTTAGCAAAGGTTTTATCTTTGTATGGTATACCAGACAAATACATTAAAGTGGTTAATGCTATGTACGAGAATAACACCTCTGTGGTTAAGGGAGGAAATGGGGTTAGCAGCTGGTTTTGTATTAAATCAGGAGTTAAGCAGGGTTGTGTTCTATCCCCCTTTATATGGATTATTTTGATGGACTTTGTCTTAAGGAGCACAGGAAAGGCAATAGGAAACCACGGAATCAAACGGGGAGGAAAAAGTCTCCTGGACTTAGATTATGCTGATGATTTAAGCATCCTAGATGAAAGTGTCAGCAAAATGAATGAACTTTTAGAGGTTTTTCGAGTTCAGGGTGCTAGAACAGCTTTGAAAATTAATGTTAAGAAGACTAAGTCAATAAGGCTAGGAATAAGTGAAGATGAAAAGCTGACGTTGGGTAATGAAAAGATTGATCAGGTGGGCAGCTTCACTTACCTTGGTAGTATTATTAGTAAAGACAGTGGGAGCACTGAATAGCCAAGGCTCAGGGTTTTTTTACAGTTAAAAAAAAGTTTGGAAGAATAGGAAGATAAGTCTGCAAACTAAGATTAGAAGCTACAGTGATGACAGTGGTCAAATATGGCTCTGAAGCATGGACGCTCCGAAAAGCAGATGAAGATTTGCTAGATGTTTTGCAGAGATTAATTAAAAAAAAAAAACTTTCCGAAAAATAAGTTTTTCAAAGAAAACTAAAGGCCATTTTAAACTTAAGCTCAGCAGATACAAATACCTGTTAAAATTCAAACTCAAAACGACCAGAAGTTACTGTTAAAGAATAAATGAAACCAAAAACGAACAGAAATTAAATAAACAATCATAGCAAAACATACAACAAGCAATAACATGAATGTATAAATAGATTTTAAAGCGAGTAATGCTTGGATTGAATATGAAAATCAAGCTTAAAACGAAAAAAAAATATTTTGCTATTGAAGTATAAATTCAAATATTTTGCTATTGAAGTCAACTTCAGTCCAAAAGTGGGATTCAGGAGGTCAGGCAATTAAGAAACAATAAACTACAAGTTAAATTCAGCGATGTTGTAAAAGCTAAAGCTTTTTGTGTTGAAGCTCCTAGTGTCCTTTCGGAAAATTTGCCAAGTGGCAGCAGCATCAAATGCAAACTCAGGGAAGAAAAATCTTATGGCATAATAAGAGGACTTCCTATAGAAGAGGATGCTAGCGAAGTGGTCAAACATAATCCAGGCCTCGTCGAGGAATCTTTCCGTTTTGGACAAAGTAAAACAATCAGACTGACTTTCAAAAATAGACAGACAATGAGCTTTGTAATGTCTCACGGAATCAAGCTTGGATACGACTTTTTCCGGGTAGATAAGTACAGGGAGGCCCCTCGCAGGTGTTACAAATGCCAGAGCTACGATCATCTTATTGAAAACTGCAAAACCAGTCCAAGATGCGCAAGATGTTCCAGACCACACTCTAGTAACAAAGATACACCCTGTAACGGAGATCTCAAATGCACTTCTTGCAATGGACCTCATGTCTGCTTCAGCCTAAGATGCCCAAAATTGAAAGAGATTCTGGGAAACGAAAATAATCAATGGATAGATCTCTTAAAGCTTTTAGTCTGAATATCAATGGTTGTCGCAACAAAGAAAAAGACATAGATGATCTCCTTCAAATTTATGACGTGCTATTTATCCAGGAGCATATGCTTTCTGGGACGAATATAAACTTCCTGAACAGATCCCGCTCGCACGATGTCTTTTTAGAGCCAGCGAGATCTACGGCAGGGCATCCGTCCGGAGGCTTGGCAATATACGCTAGGAAGGAACTTTTGGCTAAGCCAACAACTAGAAGCTGTAGTCTGTTGTGCGTCTCTGTTGAGGGAATTGAGTTCATCAGCATATACATGCCTACTAATTACAACAATACTGTCTCTGACAAAGTTCTCAAAAGCAGCAGATGTCCTAAGACAACATTTGGAGTCTCTTGAGCTTCGTGGGTGTAAGTGGCTTATTGCCGGGGACCTCAACCGTGACCCATACAAGGACCATATTCTATCCGATATTTTTATGAATTGTCTCCCCACCACTTTTAAGATTTGGCCGAAGTGTCTGGATTTTACCTACACCCATACTAGTGGTCATGCCTCAAATATTGACCACGTACTTTCATGCACATCCATTTCTAGTCTTCCAGTTACAGTTTGCACTGATAATCCGATTAGTGACCATTCCGGACTTTCGTTTCAGATGCAGCCAACACAGAGCACTATTTACTCTTGTTCCAGAAAGTGGGTCAACAAGCAAAATTAGGAGAAATGCAATATTCCCCTTTATGTCGCCACAGTTGTTTCGGTCCTAAGTTGCATCAAAGTTCCTTTTCATCTACTCTGCTCTGGCCCTTCCAAAGTCTCAGCCATGGTTGATTTTAACTCTTATTACCATCAAGTAATCCATGCTCTGAAAGTTGCCGAAGCGAAAGTGGTTCCTAAAAGACGAGCCAAAATCGGGACAGAAAAACCGATGTGGTCCGAATCCACTGAACTCCAGTCGGCAAAACGACATGCAAAAACCTGGCTAAACATTTGGATTACTTGTGAAAGACCGCTATGCGGCACTCTATTCGAGCTGAAACGGAGCACAAAACGCAAATATAAAGCTGAAATGAAGAGGTACCGAATTATCGGGCAACAGTTCACTGGAGATAAAAAATCGTGGCTAAGCCTAATCAGACCAGACAATCGTCCATCTAGTACTTCTCTGACACTACATGATTGGCACTCTTACTATACTTCGATGTATGGAGATGAGAATCTTATTATAACCAATCAATATGTAACGGAAGTTTTCAGCTGGCTTGCACGTTTCTCAGGACAGCATTGCGTTGTTCCCATTTCCCTTGAGAAGACCAAGTTAGCTGCCAGGAAAGTACTATCCAAAGCAAAGAATGGGATGGACAGCGATGGTCTTTCAATAAAACACTTCAAGCACTTACCTGAATGCTTTTATTTCTATCTTCAGGTTATCTTCTAGATGTGCATCTCCAGGGGTTTTGTTCCAAGCTCTTTCCTGGAAAGGGGTCATTTCATCTGTCGCCAAAAAAGGAAAAGATCCAAACAAATGCAAATCTTATAGACCCATAACCGTCTCGTGTATCTTGAGCAAAGCGTCTGAAAATGTGATCTTCTCTGAGCTTGATACTGGACACTTAGGGGACAATCAGCTTGGATTCCAGAAAGGTCTCGGGTATCGAGAGGCTCATCGTCTTCTTGCTAACGTACTTATGGACTCGGAAGGAAAAAAGTCGCCTCTGTATATGTGTACTATTGATATATGGAAAGCATTCGATAGCGTCAATCACATGCAAGCAATGAATGCTCTACTGCACAATTGAGTAAGTTCGAGCATAGTGAGTACTCTGAAATTTTGGTACGAAAATTCGACTGTGTTGGCCAAGTGGATAGGCAAAATTTCAGATCATGTAAAAATCAGAAGAGGTGTAAGACAAGGCAGCGTTCTAAGTCCTCTTATTTTCAAACATGCCATCTCTAAGATCCTGGACCGTATCTCACCCTCCCTCCTATTGCATGGCACTGACCTATCTTACTTGGCATACGCTGACGACCTCCTTCTGCTCAGTAGATCCAAAGCAGACTTGCAAGAGAACCTTAATCGACTCCTAAGTGACTTTCAATCTATTGGGCTTTCTATCAATATTGATAAGTGCGAATTTTTGTCCTTTAATGCGCCGCAAAGTGATTCTGTCACTCTCGGAAATCATGTTCGGAGCACAGTATTGGAGCTGCGATACCTCGGTATAACGATTACGGAAACAATTATTAAAACTAGACAAGCAATTGTTAAGCAAACAACTAAAGCCATTAAATGTGCTTATGCGTCTGTAGTGCAGAATCGCGGACGCTACTCCAGGAAATCTCTTGCCTCGATTTATTGTTCAGTCTGCTCACCACACATAACCTACCTTGCCGGTGCATCCCACATGCTGTCAGTGAGAGACACTGAAAACATCAAAAAGTGCTACTATAAATTTGCAAAATTTTTACTGTACAAACCCAAGTGTTATAGGAATTCCCGCCTTGAAAAATATGGTCTTAAGGAGCCATGCAAACAATGGTCTACCATTCGAAATAATTCAGTGCTAAAAGTTAATTTAGATAGACGACGTTTCTTACCTGCATTTACTTGAATGTTGTGAATTACACTGAGTGTTATATCTTTATCTTTTTGAAGCTGGTTTCTTTTTCTTTTTCTTTTCTTTTTTTCTTTTTGTAGTGCTCCTCTATAATCTATTTTTGTAGATGGTGGGTGAATAAATGTTATTATTATTATTATTAAACGAAACTTAAAACGAACAGAAATTAAATAAACAATCAATGCAAACAAACATACAATAGCTATTAATGTAAATGAATAAATAGATCTTAAAACGAGTAAAACTTAAATTGAATATGCAAATCAAGCTTGAAACGAACAAAAATCACTACAAACAAGAGTTTGGGTATCGCCTCCTTCTCTCAGTGTAAAAGTCTAAAACCTACTGCGGCATTGGCGCTTTACTGAAAACCAATTTTATTACAAACATTTTCTTTCGTAATTAATATTGAAAATAAACATTAAAACTATAGTAAAATTTTGAACTAATGGGCTTTCAGATCAGCTTTCAGCAATTAATATCATTATACATTAAATTTTCAGTTTAATTTATTAGTGCTTTCTAAAGTTGCTCAAGACGAATATAGTTTCAGAACAAACAAGAGTTTACATACTGCCCCCTTCCTTAGCTGTAAATGAAAACCAAAAGCCTACTGCGTCACTGGCGCTTAACTGAAAACAAATTATATTACAAATATTTTCTTTTCCAGTTCTTACAGCATTGAAAATAAAAATAAAAATACAGTGATATAAATTCTTGAACTGATGGATCTTCCAGCAATTAATATGATTATACATCAAATATTCAATTTGATGTTCTTTATACTTTCCAAGACTGTTCAAGCCGCATATAGTCAAACAGTTCGTGGTAACGAACTGTAAGTAAGGAGCGACCCGGCTCAATAGTAACCAAAACTTTAAAAAACGGAATTTTGATATCAATAGATACATCAAAAGAATAGGATTTTTATGCTGATCTCATATATTTAAGGTTCATCAAGTTTTTTCTTACCCATCAAAAGTTACGAGCCTGAAAGAATCTGCCTTATTTTCGAAAAAAGGGGGAAACTCCCCCTAAAAATTATGGAAATGATTTTTACTTTTATAACTTTAATAAATCAAATAATATTAACATTTTGATCACTAAATATCAGCATATGTATGTTAAACTGACAATGCACATTCATTTGTATTTTTTTCCGTAAAGTGCAAATTATGTTCTGGCCTTGGGAGGCATAGGGGTTTTGAGCCCTACTCATGTTCTGCTCGTTTTGAGTTTGACTCGGTTATTTATTGTAATTTCTGTTCGTTTTGAGTTTCATTTATTGATCGATGCTGATTTGTGGTAGTTTCGCGCTTTGTAGATTATTTTATTTTATTTTTGCTCCTTTATTTTTGCTCCTATTCTTTTTCGTTTTAAGCTTGATTTTTATATTCAATCTAAGCATTACTCGCTTTAAGATCTATTTATTTATTTGTATTATTACTTGTTGTATGTTTTTGCTATGATTGTTTATTTAATTTCTGTTCGTTTTGGGTTTCATTTATTCTTTAATAGTAATTTCTGGTCGTTTTGACCTTGAATTTTAAAAGGTATTTGTATCTGCTGAGCTTAAGTTTAAAATGGCCTTTACTTTTCTTTGAAAAACTTATTTTTCGGAAAGTTTTTTTAAATTAATTTTTGTTCGTTTTTATTGCAAAAAATTTCACGTTTTTAAAAATTCCTTATTTCGAAATCAAAATTAAAAAAAAAATCAAATAGTCATCAAAGTATCAAAACTGATATCAAAGTAACAATATCAAAGTGAAAAAATGGGTTTGTGTCAACCTCGGAGTTTTTATTATCCGATGTTTGAACTATTTTTTAACAAAATTGCTATCTCAAAATTTTATCGGATGGGTTTGGGGAAAAAGGGCGTGTGGGGACTAATTAAGCTTCCGTCTCTTTTGACTCTTTAAAAGTGAACTAGAACTTTCTATTTTCAATCAAATGAGCCCTCTCTGAAGTTTATACGAGTATCCTTTCTGTAAGAACCATATATATCCCCAGAGTATAACTTACAACGCCTGTCTCTGGGCCCTTGGGGGTTGTGTCGACCCTGGAGTTTTAATATCTGATTGTTGAACTATTTTTAACAAAATGGTCGCCTCAAATTTTTATCGGATGGGTTTATCCATCCGACGCGCCCAAATTCGTTGCCCTCTGATCTTTTTTCACTCTGAGAAAATGAACTACAACTTTTAATTTCCATTCAAATGAACCCTCTCTGAAGTTTATACGAGCATAACTTCCATAAGAACCATATTTGCCCAAGAGCAATACTTACAACGCCTGCCCCAGTCCTGGAGGGGGGTGTCGACACAGGAGTTTTTCTTATCTGATCTTTGAACTATCAGAGGCAACGCTGTAGCGTTGCCTATAGTAAAGGCCATACGGCTCCAATGTTTTACTATTTATTATTATTTATTTTTTTCCCCCCAGAGGCACTTCATATGGAAGGGGTCGTCGTAGAAACTTCAAAGGGGGATCATTCGATTGGAAATCGAGAGTTCTAGTGCCCTTTTTAATAGTCGAAAATGATTGGAGGGCAACTAGCCCCCCCCCCCCCCCCTCCACGCCCACACCCATCATTCCCCCAAACACATCGAATCAAAATTTTGAGATAGTCATTTTGTTCAGCGTAGTTGATTTCCAAATAGAAAATATATTTTTGAGGAGGATGCTCCCCCACAACCCTCTGGGCAAGGGTTTTAAGTTATGCCCTGGGGGCATATAAAGTTTTTATAGAAGGCGTTGTCGTAAAAACTTCAAAACAGGCTCATTCGATTGGAAATTAAAGGGCTAGTGCCCTTTTTAATAGTCGAAAGTGATTGGAGTGTAACTAGCCCCTTCCCCCCACGCCCATCATTTCCCCAAACACATCCAATCAAAATTTTCAGATTGCCATTTTGTTCAGCGTAGTTGATTTCCAGATAGAAAATATATTTTTGAGGAGGAAACTCCCCCACAACCCTCAGGGCAAGGGTTTTAAGTTATGCCCTGGGGGCATATAAGGATTTTATAGAAGGTGTTGTCGCAGAAACTTCAAAACAGGCTCATTCGATTGGAAATTAAAGGGCTAGTGCCCTTTTTAATAGTCGAAAGTGATTGGAGTGCAACTAGCCCCCCCCCCCCCACGCCCATCATTTCCCCAAACACATCCAATCAAAATTTTGAGATAGCCATTCTGTTCAGCGTAGTTGCTTTCCAGATAGAAAATATGTTTTTGAAGAGGACACTCCCCCAGAACCTTCAGGGCAAGGGTTTTAAGATATGCCCTGGGGGCATATAAGGTTTTTATAGAAGGTGTTGTCGTAGAAACTTTAAAAAAGGCTCTTTCGATTGGAAATTCAAAGGGATAGTGCCCTTTTTAATAGTCGAAAGTGATTGGAGGGCAACTAGCCCCTCCCCCCCCCCCCACGCCCATCATTCCCCCAAACACATCCAATCAAAATGTTGAGATAGCCATTTTGTTCAGCGTAGTTGATTTCCTAATAGAAAATATATTTTTGAGGAGGATATTCCCCCACATCCCTCAGGGCAAGGGTTTTAAGTTATGCCCTGGGGGCATATAAGGTTTTTATAGAAGGCGTTGTCGTAGAAATTTCAAAACATGCTCATTCGATTGGAAATTAAAGGGCTAGTGCCCTTTTCAATAGTCGAAAGTGATTGGAGTGTAACTAGCCCCCTCCCCCCCACGCCCATCATTTCCCCAAACACATCCAATCAAGATTTTGAGATAGCCATTTTGTTCAGCGTAGTTGCTTTCCAGATAGAAAATATGTTTTTCAAGTTCAAGTTCAAGTTCATTTTAATTTCTCATTAAATCACTACAAGACAAAATAACACTTTTACAATATGAATCAATTTAAAACAAAATATTTACAGAGGGTGCCTACACAGTGAGTTATACTCGAAAATATTTTGAAGAGGACACTCCCCCAGAACCTTCAGGGCAAGGGTTTTAAGATATGCGCTGGGGGCATATAAGGTTTTTATTGAAGGCGTTGTCGTAGAAACTTCAAAAAAGGCTCATTCGATTAGAAATTCAAAGGGATAGTGCCCTTTTTAATAGTCGAAAGTGATTGGAGGGCAACTAGCCCCTCCCCCCCCCACGCCCATCATTCCCCCAAACACATCCAATCAAAATTGTGAGATAGCCATTTTGTTCAGCGTAGTTGATTTTCAGATAGAAAACATGTTTTTGAGGAGGACAATCCCCAACAACCCTCAGGGCAAGGGTTTTAAGTTATGCCCTGGGGGCATATAAGGTTTTTATAGAAGGTGTTGTCATAGTAACTTCAAAAAAGGCTCATTCGATTGGAAATTCAAAGGGATAGTGCCCTTTTTAATAGTCAAAAGTGATTGGAGGGCAACTAGCCCCCCCCCCTACGCCCATCATTCCCTCAAACACATCCAATCAAAATTTTTAGATAACCATTTTTGTTCAGCGTAGTTGATTTCCGGATTGAAAATATATTTTTGAGGAGGACATTTCCCCACAACCCTCAGGGCAAGGGTTTTAAGTTATGTCCCTGGGGGCATATAAGGTTTTTATAGAAGACGTTGTCGTAGAAACTTCAAAACAGGCTCATTCGGTTGGAAATAAAAGGGCTAATGCCCTTTTAATAGTCGAAAGTGACAAGAGGCCCACTAGCCCCCCCCACGCCCATCATTTCCCCAATCACATCCAATTAAACTTTTGAGATAGCCATTTTGTTCAGTGTAGTTGGTTTCCAGATAGAAAATATGTTTTTGAGGAGGACACTCCCCCCCAACCCTCAGGGCAAGAGTTTTAAGTTATGACCTGGGGGCATATAAGGTTTTTATGGAAGGTTTTGTCGTATAAACTTCAAAATAGGCACATTCAATTGGAAATTCAAATGGCTAGTGCCCTTTTTAATAGTCGAAAGTGATTGGAGGGCAACTAGCCCCCCCCCACGCCCATCATTCCCCCAAACACATCCAATCCAAATTTTAAGATAGCCATTTTGTTCAGGCTAGTTGATTTCCAGATAGAAAATATGTTTTTGAGGAGGACAATCCCCCACAACCTTCAGGGCAAGGGTTTTAAGTTATGCCCTGGGGGCATATAAGGTTTTTATAGAAGGTGATGTCGTAGAAACTTCAAAAAAGGCTCATTCGATTGGAAATTCTGAGGGCTAGTGCCCTTTGTAATAGTCGAAAGTGATTTGAGGGCAACTAACCCCCCTCTCACGCCCACCCTTTCCCCAAACACATCCAATCAAAATTTTAAGACAGCCATTTTATTAAACGTAGTTTTAAGTTCTGGAAATTAGGTCTTTGAGGATTACAGCTCCCCCAAAGCCCTCAGGGCAAGGGTTGTAATTTAAGGATTCTCCGAATCCTTCATATTATTTCTTATGGAAGGGATGCTCGTATAAACTTTAGAGAGGGCTCGTTTGATTGAAAATTGAAAGTTCTTGTTCACTTTTTAAGAGTCAAAAGAGATTGAAGGTTAACTAGCCCCCCTCCCTCCTTCACGCCCTAAATGCATCAGATAAAAATTTTGAGATAGACATTTTGTTAAAATAGTTCAAAGTTCTGATAACAAAAAACTCCGGTGTCGACACAGCCCACCAGGGCCCAGGGGTAGGCGTTGTAAGTTATGCCCTGGAGCATAACTTATTAATGGGGGTTTATAACTTATGGGAAGGGGTTTTGTATGGGAAAAACACATAGGAAATCTATTATAATTATCCAATTATAAGGTTAAAATACATACTCTGTGATAGATGCAAAATTGCTTTGGCACACAAATTCCTATTAAGGTCAATTCCAAACAGTCGTGATCCCTTTGTGTCAGCAATTGAAAAGGTCTAAACCCCCTTATTGGAGCTATTTTTTCAATCCATTCATTGTTGTCAATCGCTGTCCACAAGTTATGCAAGCTGTCTATTGTTCATATATAAGGTTTTTATCAAAGAGGTAATCGTATAGACTTTGAAAAAAACCTCATTCGATTTAACTTGAAAGTTCTAGATCCGTTGTTTAAAGTCAAGAATAATCGGACAGTAAGCACCCCCCCCCATGCCATAAAAACTTGAAACTTTTTGCAATCAAAAACGAACAAAAATTAATTAAAAAAAAACTTTCCAAAAAATAAGTTTTTCAAAGAAAAATAAAGGCCATTTTAAACTTAAGCTCAGGAGATACAGATACCTGTTAAAATTCAAACTCAAAACGACCAGAAATTACTATTAAAGAATAAATGAAACCCAAAACGAACAGAAATTAAATAAACAATCATAGCAAAAAACATACAACAAGTAATAATATAAATGAATAAATAGATCTTAAAGCGAGTAATGATTGTATTGAATATGAAAATCAAGCTTAAAACGAAAACAAATATTCTGCTATTAAAGTATAAATGAAACTTAAAACGAACAGAAATTAAATAAACAATCAATGCGAACAAACATACAATATATTAATGTAAAGGAATAAATAAATCTTAAAACGAGTTAGGCTTCTACAGTGAGACGATACCCAAACTCTTGTTTGTAGTTATGTTTATTCGATTCAAACTTGATTTGTATATTCAATTTAAGTTTCACTCGTTTTAAGATTTAAGGTTTCACTCATTTATATTATTACTTGTTGTATGTTTTTTGCTATGATTGTTTATTTAATTTCTGTTCGTTTTGGGTTTCATTTATTCTTTAATAGTAATTTCTGGTCGTTTTGAGTTTGAATTTTAACAGGTATTTATATCTCCTGAGCTTAAGTTTAAAATGGCCTTACTTTTCTTTGAAAAACTTATTTTTCGGAAAGTTTTTTTTAATTAATTTTAACGAAATGACCATGCGTAAAGGTGTTTTTGTTATATGATCTTTCAACAATTTTTAACAAAATGGCTACCTCAAATTTTTTATCAGATGTATTTGGGGAAAAAGGGCTTGGGGGGCCAGTTGCCCTCTGATCACTTTTGACTCTTAAAAAGCGCACTAGAACTCTTGATTTCCAATCGAATGAGCCCCCTTTGAAGCTTATAAGACGACCCCTTCTATATGAAGTGCCTCTGCGAAAACAATAAATGGAGTGTGGAAGAAGGCTAGCTGCCCTTCAATCACTTTTGACTCTTAAAAAGTGAATTACAACTTTCAATTTCCAATCAAATGAGCCCTCTAGGAAATTTATACGAGCATCCCTTCCATAAAAACCATATATGCCCCCAGGGCATAACTTAAAACGCCTACCCCCGGACCCTGGGGGGTTGTATCGATACCGGAGTTTTTTTTTATCAGAACTTTGAACTGTTTTTAACAAAATATCTATCTCAAAATTTTTATCTGATGCATTTAGGGCGTGGAGGAAGGGGGGGGGCCTAGTTGCCCTCCGATCTCTTTTGACTCTTAAAAAGTGATCAAGAACTTCCAATTTCAAATCCAATGAGCCCTTTCCGAAGTTTACACCAGCATCCCTTCCATAAGAACTATATATGCCCCTAGAGCATTACTCTTAGCGCCTGCCTCCGGGCCCTCGCGGGTTCCGTCGACACAGGATTTTTCTTATCTGACCTTTGAACTATTTTTAATGAAATGGCTATTATACATTCTTAGACCACACTGGCTATACATGACAAACGAAACTCAGAGAGGAGAGAAAGTAACAAAATGAAAAATAAAATCAAAAAGGGTGAAAAAACGAGGATTTTGTCAGCCAGCGAACCATGAAGATGACAAAATATAAGCAAATATTTCGACAAGGACCTCCGCCAAGTCGTCCTCAGTGCTAAACAAAAAAAGAAGAAAAAAAAAACGAAAATCTAACCTTTCGAAGCTTACTGTACAAAGACAGAACAGACACTGAATAAAAAACCAGGCAGGAATCAATGAAAATGAATTTACCAAGATGATTGTGCAAAGATCTTTCGTCTATTGCAAGACGAAAGATCTTTGCACAATCATCTTGGTAAATTCATTTTCATTGATTCCTGCCTGGTTTTTTATTCAGTGTCTGTTCTGTCTTTGTACAGTAAGCTTCGAAAGGTTAGATTTTCGTTTTTTTTTTTTTTTCTTCTTTTTTGTTTAGCACTGAGGACGACTTGGCGGAGGTCCTTGTCGAAATATTTGCTTATATTTTGTCATCTTCATGGTTCGCTGGCTGACAAAATCCTCGTTTTTTCACCCTTTTTGATTTTATTTTTCATTTTGTTACTTTCTCTCCTCTCTGAGTTTCGTTTGGCTATTATAAAAATTTTATCAGATGGACTTGGGGAAAATAGGGTGTGGGGGGGGGGCTAGTTGCCCTCGGATGTCTTTTGACTCTTAAAATTGAACTAGAACTTTCAATTTCCAATCAAATGAGCCCCCTCTGAAGTTTTTACGAGCATCCCTTTCATAAGAGCCGTATACGCCCCCAGGACAACACTTAAAACGCCTATCCCCCGGGCTCTGGGTGGGCGTTTTTGTTTTCTAATTTTTGACCAATTTCCAAAACTTTGGCTATCTCAAAATTTGTAGCGGTTGGGTTTGGGGAAAAAGAGCGTGGGGGGCTAGTTTAACTCTCTTGACTCTTAAAAAGTGAACTAAAACTTTCAATTTCCAATCAAATGAGCCCTCTATGAAGTTTATACGAGCATCCCTTTCATAAGAACCATACATGCCCTTAGGGCGTAATTTAGAACGCCTTCTCCTGTGCCCTGGGGGGTTCTATTGACACCGGATTTTTTCTTATCCGAACTTTGAACTATTTTTAACAAGATGTCTATCTCAAAATTTTCATCAGATGGGTGGGGGGCTAGCTGCCCTCGGATTTCTTTTGACCATTAAAAAGTGAGCTCGAACTATCAATATCCAATCAAATGAGCCCTCTCTGAAGTTCATACGAGCATCCCTTTCATACGAACAATATATGCCCAGGGCATAACTTACAACGCCTGCCCCCGGGCCCTGGGAGGTTGTGACGACACCTGAGTTTTTGTTATCTGGCTTTTGAGAAATTTTTAACTTACTGCTAATCTCAAAATATTTATTGGATCCATTTGGGGAAAAAGGGGCGTGGGGGGCTAGTTGCCCTTCAATCTCTTTTGACTCTAAAAAACTTAACTAGAACTTTCAATTTCCAATCAAATGAGCCATCTCTGAATTTTTACGAGCATCCCTTCAGTAAGAACCATATATTCCCTCAGGGCATAACTTACAACTCCTGCCCTTGGGCCCTGGGGGGGGGGGCTGTTTTGGCCCCTGAGTTTTCGTTATATGGTCTTCGAACTATTTCTAAAAAAAGCTATCTCAAAGTTCTTATCGGATGGGTTTGAGGAAAAAAGGACGTGGAGGGGGGGACTTATGTCTTCTCCAATCTCTTTTGACTCTTAAAAAGTGAACTAGAACTTTCAATTTCCAATCAAATGATCCCTCTTTGAAGTTAATACGATCATCCCTTCCATAAGACCCATATATGCCCCCAGAGCATAACTTACAACGCCTGCTCCCGGGCCCTGGTGGGTTGTGTAAACACCGGAATTTTTGTTGTATGATCTTTGAACTATTTTTAAGAAAATAGCTATCTTAAAATTTTTATTGGATACATTTGGGAAAAAGGGTCGGGGGGGGGGGGGAGCTGGTTACCCTTCAATATCTTTTGACGCTTAAAAAGTGAACTAGAAATTTCAATTTCCTATCAAATGAGCCCTCTCTTAAGTTTATACGAGCATTCCTTCTATAAGAACCATATATGCCCCCAGGGCATAACTTATAACCCTTGCCCCTGAAGACTGTGGAGGGAGTGTCCTGCTCAAACATATAATATACAGAACTTTCAACTACGTTAAACAAAATATTTATATCAAAATTTCGATTGGATGTGTTTTGGGAAATGTTGGGCGTGGAAGGGGTTTCAGTTGCCTTAGAATAACTTTCGACTATTAAAAAGGGAACTAGCCATTTAAATTTCCAATCGAATTAGCCTTTCTGAAGTTTCTACGACAACATTGTCTATACAAAACCTTATATGCCCCCAGGGCATAACTTACAACCCTTGTCCCTGAGGGCTGTGGGGGAGTTGTCATCCTCAAAGACCTAATTTCCAGAACTTAAAACTACGTTTAATAAAATAGCTGTCTCAAAATTTCGATTGGATGTGTTTGGGGAAAAGGTGCGCGTGAGAGGGGGGTTAGTTGCCCTCAAATCAGTTTCGACTATTAAAAAGGACACTAGCCCTTTGAATTTCCAATCGAATGAGCCTTTTTTGAAGTTTCTACGGCAACGCCTTCTATAAAAACCTTATATGCCCCCAGGGTATAACTTGGAACCCTTGCCTTGAGGGTTGTGGGCAGTGTCTTCCTCAAAAACATATTTTCTATCTGGAAATCAACTACACTGAACAAAATGGTTATCTCAGAATTTTGATTGGATGTGTTTGAGGGAATGATGGGCTTGGGGGGGGGGGCTTTTTGCCCTCCAATCACTTTCGAATATTAAAAAGGGCACCAGCCCTTTGAATTTCCAATCGAATGAGCCTTTTTTGAAGTTTCTATGACAACGCCTTCTATAAAAACCTTATATGCCCTCAGGGCATAACTTAAAACCCTTGCCCCGAGGGTTGTGGGGGAGTGTCCTCCTCAAAAAGATATTTTCTATCTGGAATCAACTACGCTGAGCAAAATGGCTATCTAAAAATTTTGATTGTATGTGTTTGGGGGAATGATGGGCGTGGGGGGGGGCTAGTTGCCCTCTAATCACTTTCGAAGATTAAAAGGGGCACTAGCCCTTTGAATTTCCAATCGAATGAACCTTTTTTGAAGTTTCTACGACAACGCCTTCTATAAAAACCTTATATATCCCCAGGGCATAAATTAAAACCCTTGCCCTGAGGGCTGTGGGGGAGTGTCCTCCTCAAAAATATATTTTCTATCTGGAAATCAACTACGCTGAACAAAATTGCTATCTTAAAATTTTGATTGGATGTGTTTGGGGGAATGATGGGCGTGGGGGGGGGCTTGTTGCCCTCCAATCACTTTCGACTATTAAAAAGGGCACTAGAACTCTCGATTTCCAATCGAATGAGCCCCCTTTGAAGTTTCTACTACGACCTCTTCCATATGTATATATATATATATATATATATATATATATATATATATATATATATATATATATATATATATATATATATATATATATATATATATATATATATATTATATATATATATATATTATATATATATATATATATATATATATATAATATATATATATATATATATATATATATATATATATATATATAATATATATATATATATATATATATATATATATTATATATATATATATAATATATATATATATATATATATATATATATATATATAATGTTACATTTGTACTTACTTTTACTTTTAATTTCTCTCAGCAGGCTCCTTTTTTCTCAATAAAAATTTTTAAATTGAGGAGATTCTCCTAATCACCTTGGGTGGTTGGCTTTTGTTTTGATTCCAATAGATTCCCAGTGATCACAAATCCAAGTGTCACTATAGCTTCATTTTTAGTTGGTAAGATTTGATACACAGAAAGCTGATTTTGTCGACCTTTAGACGCTGGAAGTGAATTGTCTGTTTATAAAAATAGGTGACTGCTTGTCTGTCTCTGAGACATACAAGCAAAAATTGTAAAATTGTCATATGTTTACGACAATTTTTTTTCCCTGAATTCAAGGAAAATAAAAAAAAGTTTTGTTTACTTTAAATCATGACTTTTTACTAGTTTTTACTAGATTTCGGGAAATTTACTAGATCCTCTAAATTTACTAGATTTTTTTTTTTTTTACTAGATCTAGTAAAATCCTACTGACAGTGGCAACCCTGTTGCCTATAGTAAAGGCCATACGGCTTCAATGTTTTATTATTTTTTTTTCCCAGAGGCACTTCATATGGAAGGGGTTCAAACTCAAAATTCAAACTCGAAACGACCAGAAATTACTATTAAAGAATAAATGAAACCCAAAACGAACAGAAATTAAATAAGCAATCATAGCAAAAACATTCAACAAGTAATAATATAAATGAATAAATAGATCTTAAAGCGAGCAATGCTTAGATTGAATATGAATATCAAGCTTAAAATGAAAAAAAATATATTCTCCTATTGAAGTATAAATGAAACTTAAAACGAACAGAAATTAAATAAACAGTCAATGCAAACAAACATACAATAGATATTAATTTAAATTAATAAATAAATCTTAAAACGAGTGAAACTTAGATTGAATATACAAATCAAGCTTGAAACGAACAAAAATCACCACAAACAAGAGTGGGTATGACCTCCTTCTTTCACTGTAAAAGTCTAAAACCTACTGCGTCATTGGCGCTCTACTGAAAACCAATTTTACGACAAATGTTTTCTTTTGTACTTAATATTTAAAATAAACATTAAAATCATAGTAAAATTTTGAATTGGTGAGCTTTCAGCAATTAACATCATTATACATAAAATATTCAGTTTAATTTATTAGCTCTTTTTAAAGTTGTTAAAGACGAATATAGTTTGCCTACAGACAATTGTTTGGATACTGCCTCCTTTCCTCAACTGTAAATAAAAACCAAAAGCCTACTACGTCATTGGCGCTTAACTGAAAACGGATTATATTACAAATATTTTCTTTTCCATTTCTTACAGTATTGAAAATAAAAATACAATTACAGTGAAATAAATTCTTGAACTGATGGATATTTCAACAATTAATATCATTATTTATCAAATATTCAATTTGATGTTGTTTATACTTTCCAATACTGTTCAAGACGCATATTATATTCAGTAAAGCGCCAATGACGCAGTAGGTTTTAGACTTTTTCAGTGAGAGAAGGAGGTCATACCCAAACTCTTGATTGTGGTGATTTTTGTTCGTTTCAAGCTTGATTTGTATATTCAATTTAAGTTTCACTCGTTTTAAGATTTATTTATTAATTTACATTAATATCTATTGTATGTTTGTTTGCATTGATTGTTTATTAATTTCTGTTCGTTTTAAGTTTCATTTATACTTCAATAAGAAAATAATTTTTTTTTCATTTTAAGCTTGATATTCATATTCAATCTAAGCATTACTCGCTTTAAGATCTATTTGTTCATTTATATTATTACTTGTGGAATGTTTTTGCTATGATTGCTTATTTAATGTATGTTCGTTTTGGGTTTTATTTATTCTTTAATAGTAATATCTGGTCGTTTTGAGTTTGAATTTTAAAAGGTATTTGTATCTGCTGAGCTTAAGTTTAAAATGGCCTTTACTTTTCTTTGAAAAACTTATTTTTCGGAATTTTTTTTTTTTAAATTAATAAATAATAAAACATTGGAGCCGTATGGCCTTTACTTTAGGCAACGCTACAGCGTTGCCTCTGATTTCCTAGCCCAGTTTCACAACGGTGTTTATGAATCTTTGGGAAAGAGGAGCAGATTAAAAATTTAGAAAACGGTCGAGACATCACAAAACATTTAATTTAGCATTTGTTTATTTTCCTGTCCAATATCTATTTTCAATTTATTGACTGTAATAGGTTTTGTATTTGTTTTTGTACAAGGAAGTTGTACCCTTTGTATCCCATTGTACCCTTTTTTAATGTAAGGAATATTGTATGTTTGGTTTGCAAACATTGTATTTGTATAAGGGATACTATATCTCCCTTTTATCGTGGGATCTCATTAAGGTATACCTTAAAAAATAATATTTTTAGAGGGTAGGGGTGCCACTGAAAATATGGAAATACCCCAAGAGTCACTTGCAAAAAATGTCTAGGTTGAAACCAATCCTAAGATATTTAACATCACTATGATTCTGCTTGATATACTTTTTGCGGATTGTGTTTAAAGTTTATACCTTTCCTAAGATCTCAATCTTAGAACTGATATCCTAGTACTTAGAGAAAGTCCCAATAAGTGGCAACGCTGGTATTGGGCTTTTCAAACACGCAGGGTTTGTTATAATAAAAAAAATATCCCTATTCCAGTCCGATTGTTTGACAAGATCTTATTGAAGAAGAATACTTGTATTTGTGGATATCAGTTTGAAAATGTTGACCAACCGGTAAAATAATATTGGATAATTATTTTTTAAGTTAAAAATTGATTTTTTTAAAGAATTTTTTATAATTTTTTAAACTAGACGTGTATTTTTTGGCCAAAGGCTGAAGCTCTGGTTGGGAGGAGCGAGGCACAATGACCCATGAAGGTGTTTGTTTGCTAGCCAAGAGCTGTAAAAGGCCTTGACTAGTTTTTCAAGAATTAAAAAGGTAAAGACTGTTTCACATATTCTCTGTTAAATCATGACTCTGCAATATTTTCGAAGTTCATTTTGACAAATCCAGTTTGTAATTCGAACTTTTTTAACACTTTATTCGACGTGTATGTGTAATACTGTTTGCATTTTAGTTCGCATAAACTGGCAGTATCGGTTTTGGACTCGGTTTGATGTTAAAAAAAAACATTTATGAAGAAATACAGGAATCACACTCTTATACAGATTTTTAATCCGTATGGGTGAGGACCTGAAGTTAGGCCTGAAGTTAGGCTTTCCCTCTGTTTCTCCCGCCTATTCTATTTTTGCTATTTTTATCTTAGAATGTTTCACATATGAAAACATTTTGAAACCTAAGTCCTACAAGGTTTTCCAATATCAAAGTCATTTTGGGACAGGTCTAGGACGCTTGCCCCCTCAACTTCCTTATCAATTTAAAAAGGTAAAAAGGTACGGATATTACAGTTTTTTTTGTTTTTTTTTTGGAATCAGACAAGGATTTTCGACGTATGATGGAAGGATCCAAAGCAAGACCTGTAAACGATTGCCACCTCTACCCAAATCCCTAATTTTTTCAACAAAAAATGCTTGCTGCGGTTTCTGAGCCCACTGATTACAAATCTTAACATTCTCCAAGATCCCTTGACCCCTCACACATTGCACACATTGTCAAGTTGAATTTCGTCTGACTCGCTGATTATAAATTTGGGGTTGCCAGTTACACATCTGAGGTTAGTATAGAAATATGAAAGTTTAAGATCAAAAGATATTAGATATTTGTTTCAGAAGGTCATTCCCCTTGAAATGTCCTGTTTAAACGACAGGGAACTAAGGGGGTCACTCCGCCCCCTCTTTCCTAATTTGCACATATAGACGCATTTTACCTCTTTCGAGTCATGGGGTTATTAGAGGCTATTAGGATGTGGTTCTTAATGATCAAATATAAATAATTAAGATTCGTTAAGGCTACATTATGAGAATCCTAAATCAAAACACACTAAGTACATGTTTCATAAATGATGTTTGTTTCCTATCAAAAAAGCTAATATTCCTGGTTAGACCTCCAAAACCAAGGCACAGAAAGTATTTAATTCAAAGTCTTGGACGTATCACAACAGGTTGAAATCAAAGACTAGTAAGTAGTTTCAGTCTTAGCGTTTTGAGGGCCCTGATGAAGGTCATTTGGCCAGTGCCTTCTTCATCATCCAACCTCTAAACTACTTTAAATGTATAGACATTCTACACACATTTCAACTCATGATCATTCAGGGATTACTTTGGGTAAATGATTAAAAGCCAATCATTAAAAATACCTAGGGTTGCAGCATAACGGTCCCAAATATCTTATATTTTTAAACGAGCAATAATTGCATATATTTGTGTTTATGAACTTATTTATCTGCAATTTTTTTCTCGAAATGGGCACTATAATTTTTTCTTAAAATTGGCATGCTACCATTTTCTGGTAAAAAAAAAAAAAAAAGAACAACGATCTAGATAGGTCACAACTTGGGGAAATTCATTTAGGGTCTTAATTTTGGAGAAACATTTTTCACATGAATGACGTCACAGACATTTGGAACTGTTGTAATAAATTTTGCTGAAAACGATTGTCTGTGCTACGTTTTTTAAAAAGCTTACACAAAGTTGTGTAAGCACAATTTTGTTGCACATCTTCGTGCAACATTGTGCACAGTGCACATTTTAGTAACTGTGCACATTGTAGCACAGACAAACGATTGTCTGTGCTACAAACTTTAATTCGATTGTCGATAGTGATGTTGAAATCAAAAATATAACATATGTAATACGGCTAGCATCAGTGTAACATAAATGGATAAAGGAAGTAAAAAACATAGTTCCAAGGTGAATTTTTCTGATAACCTACAGAATAACTGTGGTGTACAGCAAGCAGGTTCGTATCCAGTATTTTTTTTTTTTTTGGGGGGGGGTTACAAAAGGGTGTTTTTTTCTGGGGGCTACAAAAAAAACTTTAAAAAAGCATCACAAATTTGTTTATATTCATTCTGATACATTTTACGAGTCGGACACACATTTCTGGTGGGGTGGGGGGGGGGTTGTCAAGCTATAATAAAATAAAATCTGTTTTGCGAAAGAGATTTAAAATAACTGTCTTTCTTTCACCGAGCGAATCATGGTCCTCTGGTACTCAAGATTAAGTGGGATTAAAACAGTGGGATTGAGTACTCGAGATTAAGTGGGATTAAAGCACATTTCACAATTTTTTGTTGGTTTCTTCCAAAGCTGGTAGACAAGTATTTTTGAGCTTTTTGATTACCAACCAGGGGCGAACGTTGCAGCATAGAAGTCCAAAATCAAAAGGAGTTTAGTATTTCACTTCAGAAGTCGTGGTTCTGATGCCGTTGGTTGTAAATCTCTTGTAAATCTGTAAATCTGTAAATCTTGTAAATCTGTTTGATTTTCATTTCTTTATTCATTGCAATTTTGGCTCGTTTTGCGGCTGAAATCCTTTGGAATAAAATCCTTTTAATAGACAGTGATGATAATAACAATGATAGAAATTCACAAAAAAGGATTTTGTCCCTATTTGAACTTTTATTTATCGTCATGGAAAGGCAGTCTGGTCTCTGAAATTATCTACTTGATTTTTGTAATTTGTGCTCGTTTGGAGTTTGACTTATTTATTTTAAATTTTTGTGTTTTTGAAGTTTGACATCTTATATAGCCTACGCTAATTTTTGCTTGTTTAGAATTTTTAATTTGTTCTATACTTATCATGGAAAAATTCATTTCGCTTTTAATTTAGTTAGGCCTAATTGTAACCACGAAACAGAAGGCAATTACTTTTCTTCAGCGTCTAGTCATGATTAAGATTTATGTTTCAATATTAATCGCTTTTCGAATAGGATAGATATTACATAGAATGTCAAAACTAGAACATAGATAATGGTCATTTTGATTTGCGCTTTGCATTAGCAAGAGAAGTTTCCGTCGCTTAAACAGGAAAACGTTTTTGATGTAATTAAAAACGGTTGAAGAAGAAAAAAGCACCGGGAATCTTTAAAGAAGAGGCTTTAAATGTAATTAGCTATATTTACTTTGGTTACTTCCACACTTTAATTTCATTTTTCTGCTCTTTTCTTTCTTAAAGTGTCTTGTAGTTTAAAAATTGGGATGGAGGAGGAGCGTGCGTAGCTGTGTTGGCCTCAGGCAGCTAGGTGCTGCCTGAGGCCGCAGCACAGCTAGGTGCTGCGGTGAGTTGTTAGTAGTCGTAGTAGTTTAAAAATCACTTTTTCCCTTTTACTCCCCTGTGAAGCGTGGTGATGGCTATATTGATTTCTTTTCTTCTATTTTTAATGTTTATTTATTTCCCTCAAAATTGAGGAGTATATAACATACATAAATTAAATTGCAAAAGAAAAATGAAATGCTTCAACAAACGAAACAAAATATTGATGTTAGAAGGGTCTAATAATATAACTGAATAAATTACGTAAAAAAACTAACAACACGAAATCAAACATTACGTAAATTGTGGGGGAAAAAGGTTATGCATAAAGAGAAAATTTTCATGCTTATGGTGAAAATTATCCCTCTTAATTCTAGCTAATTCCAACGGCTCTTTAATTTTAAATCTCAAAACTAATTTAATGTTACTAACACAAATTGGAAAACCAAGTAAAAATTACAGTATTTAAAATAATAAACGCGAATTGAAGAAAGATCGTACATTTAAAAGTCTCGAAAAAGAAGGGTAGGATATAGAACATACATGAGCGCAACTGCGTTGCCCTCCCGCATATATAGTTGTACTATTGTTGAATAAAGAATTCAGAACTCAAAAACGTTACTGCTGCAAATAAAGACAAGAGACTTGTGTTTACAAACTGTTTATCTACTTTGTTCCACACCCCTACCCTGTTTTAACAATTCATGAAAAATGTCATCCCCTTTTACCAACCGTTATTTCTACTTGTCCCTTAGACAAAAAATTATGTACTCTTTTCATTATAATGACTTTTGTAAAACTAGACTTAATTGAAAAACAATTGAAACGCTTTGTAAGAGCAAATAACGTTGAATTGCCTCTTCTACGTCGATTGGCTAGAAATACCATCCTCTTTTACCAACTGTTATTCCTACTTGTCCCTTAGACAAAACATTATGTACCCTTTTCATCATCATGACTTTTGTAAATAACCTTGAATTGCCCCTTTCTACGTCGATTGGCTAGAAATACCATCCTCTTTTACCAACTGTTATTCCTACTTGTCCCTTAGACATAAAAATTATGTACCCTTTTCATCATAATGATTTCTGTAAAACTATACTTGATTAAAAAACAATTGAAACGCTTTGTAAGAGCAAATAACGTTGAATTGCCCCTTCTACGTCGATTGGCTAGAAATACCATCCTCTTTTACCAACTGTTATTCCTACTTGTCCCTTAGACAAAACATTATGTACCCTTTTCATCATCATGACTTTTGTAAATAACGTTGAATTGCCCCTTTCTACGTCGATTGGCTAGAAATACCATCCTCTTTTACCAACTGTTATTCCTACTTGTCCCTTAGACAAAAAATTATGTAACCTTTTCATCATAATGAGTTCTGTAAAACTATACTTGATTAAAAAACAATTGAAACGCTTTGTAAGAGCAAATAACGTTGAATTGCCCCCTTCTACGTCGATTGGCTAGAAATACCATCCTCTTTTACCAACTGTTATTCCTACTTGTCCCTTAGACAAAAAATTATGTACCCTTTTCATCATAATGACTTCTGTAAAACTATACTTGATTAAAAAACAATTGAAACGCTTTGTAAGAGCAAATAACGTTGAATTGCCCCCTTCTACGTCGATTGGCTAGAAATACCATCCTCTTTTACCAACTGTTATTCCTACTTGTCCCTTAGACAAAAAATTATGTACCCTTTTCATCATAATGACTTCTGTAAAACTATACTTGATTAAAAAACAATTGAAACGCTTTGTAAGAGCAAATAACGTTGAATTGCCCCTTTCTACGTCGATTGGCTAGAAATACCATCCTCTTTTACCAACTGTTATTCCTACTTGTCCCTTAGACAAAAAATTATGTACCCTTTTCATCATAATGACTTCTGTAAAACTATACTTGATTAAAAAACAATTGAAACGCTTTGTAAGAGCAAATAACGTTGAATTGCCCCCTTCTACGTCGATTGGCTAGAAATACCATCCTCTTTTACCAACTGTTATTCCTACTTGTCCCTTAGACAAAAAATTATGTACCCTTTTCATCATAATGACTTCTGTAAAACTATACTTGATTAAAAAACAATTGAAACGCTTTGTAAGAGCAAATAACGTTGAATTGCCCCCTTCTACGTCGATTGGCTAGAAATACCATCCTCTTTTACCAACTGTTATTCCTACTTGTCCCTTAGACAAAAAATTATGTACCCTTTTCATCATAATGACTTCTGTAAAACTATACTTGATTAAAAAACAATTGAAACGCTTTGTAAGAGCAAATAACGTTGAATTGCCCCTTTCTACGTCGATTGGCTAGAAATTACCATCCTCTTTTACCAACTGTTATTCCTACTTGTCCCTTAGACAAAAAATTATGTACCCTTTTCATCATAATGACTTCTGTAAAACTATACTTGATTAAAAAACAATTGAAACGCTTTGTAAGAGCAAATAACGTTGAATTGCCCCCTTCTACGTCGATTGGATAGAAATACCATCCTCTTTTACCAACTGTTATTCCTACTTGTCCCTTAGACAAAACATTATGTACCCTTTTCATCATCATGACTTTTGTAAATAACGTTGAATTGCCCCTTTCTACGTCGATTGGCTAGAAATACCATCCTCTTTTACCAACTGTTATTCCTACTTGTCCCTTAGACAAAAAATTATGTACCTTTTCATCATAATGACTTCTGTAAAACTATACTTGATTAAAAAACAATTGAAACGCTTTGTAAGAGCAAATAACGTTGAATTGCCCCCTTCTACGTCGATTGGCTAGAAATACCATCCTCTTTTACCAACTGTTATTCCTGCTTGTCCCTTAGACAAAAAATTATGTACCCTTTTCATCATAATGACTTCTGTAAAACTATACTTGATTAAAAACAATTGAAACGCTTTGTAAGAGCAAATAACGTTGAATTGCCCCTTTCTACGTCGATTGGCTAGAAATACCATCCTCTTTTACCAACTGTTATTCCTACTTGTCCCTTAGACAAAACATTATGTACCCTTTTCATCATAATGACTTCTGTAAAACTATACTTGATTAAAAAACAATTGAAACGCTTTGTAAGAGCAAATAACGTTGAATTGCCCCCTTCTACGTCGATTGGCTAGAAATACCATCCTCTTTTACCAACTGTTATTCCTACTTGTCCCTTAGACAAAACATTATGTACCCTTTTCATCATCATGACTGTTGTAAATAACGTTGAATTGCCCCTTTCTACGTCGATTGGCTAGAAATACCATCCTCTTTTACCAACTGTTATTCCTACTTGTCCCTTAGACAAAAAATTATGTACCCTTTTTCATCATAATGACTTCTGTAAAACTATACTTGATTAAAAAACAATTGAAAACGCTTTGTAAGAGCAAATAACGTTGAATTGCCCCTTTCTACGTCGATTGGCTAGAAATACCATCCTCTTTTACCAACTGTTATTCCTACTTGTCCCTTAGACAAAAAATTATGTACCCTTTTCATCATAATGACTTCGGTAAAACTATACTTGATTAAAAAACAATTGAAACGCTTTGTAGGAGCAAATAACGTTGAATTGCCCCTTTCTACGTCGATTGGCTAGAAATTCCATCCTCTTTTACCAACTGTTATTCCTACTTGTCCCTTAGACAAAAAATTATGTACCCTTTTCATCATAATGACTTCTGTAAAACTATACTTGATTAAAAAACAATTGAAACGCTTTGTAAGAGCAAATAACGGTGAATTGCCCCCTTCTACGTCGATTGGCTAGGAATACCATCCTCTTTTACCAACTGTTATTCCTACTTGTCCCTTAGACAAAAAATTATGTACCCTTTTCATCATCTTGACTGTTGTAAATAACGTTGAATTGCCCCTTTCTACGTCGATTGGCTAGAAACACCATCCTCTTTTACCAACTGTTATTCCTACTTGTCCCTTAGACAAAATATTATGTACCCTTTTCATCATAATGACTTCTGTAAAACTATACTTGATTAAAAAACAATTGAAACGCTTTGTAAGAGCAAATGACGTTGAATTGCCCCTTTTTACGTCGATTGGCTAGAAATACCATCCCGTTTACCAACTCTTAGAATCATTCTTTTGTTTTTCTCCGACAAAAAGATCTAGTTTAATCCGTTGATTTTATTGGAAGAAATCTTTTCAAAGGACTGTCCACCTTTATTTTTCAGCGAGGCTTTGACCTTAAGCACGTCCGCCTCTACCGCAGTCCCAGGAGGGAAATTAAATTTGCTCCGATCCAGCTCAATGCTTTCCCCTTTGATTGGTTCTGCTATAGAAGAAACTTGTAAAGCGGCAGAATTAACCAAGTCACCAGAAACGGTAATATTTTTTTTCACTAAGAGGATGAATACTGCGTTTTAAAAGTGCGTACCAAATAGTGCATCTTCTAATTCTCATTTCGCACCAGCATATTCAGGAAAACGAGTATGGTTCAAGGTGCTAAGTTCTTTATTTATAGCACCTTTATCAAGGTGCTAAGTTCTTTATAAATTACTGACATTTATACATTTTTCTGTTGGCGGGGGGCAGAGCTCGTATACCAGCCAGAAAAAACAAGAAACAATACACCAATATTGTTGAAATAAACACAACTATTCTTGCCTGTATTTCTTGTTAAAGAAATAACAATGACATGTCACTCCAATCCAACCTACCTCCGACACACGTTCATTGGAGATAATACTAACTTAATAATACCAATTATCAGGCTACAGTGGGCAGGGAGTGCAGAAAGATCATATCCAAACAATCATAAAATAATTAAAATAATAAATACAAGACACCATCCTTCACCAAAATAAGTTTTTAGTTTTTAAAGCATTGTATAAGCAACGTTCGAAGCCGAGATCTGATGGCATTAAGTGACAACGTTATATCTATAGATACACTTCGACCAAATCAAAGGAACCTGATACCGCAGAGTAAATCTTGACCTCTCACATATACGAGGTCCAGAAAGTATTTTCAAGAACCTGGCTTTCAAGAGCCCATTGCTTCCGCGGCATAAACAAAAAGTGTTGATTCAACGAAATATGTATATTCAATAACCGAATCTCGGTTCGGTTGTTGAAGGAACTTATGAAGTGGCAGAATTAACTGAGTTACTGGAGACGGCAATTTTCTTTATTAAGTCAGTGATCGTGCATAAACACAAAATTGTGTCCCATACCAAGGGCTCGAAGGCCAAGATATTTTCGGGGGGGGGGGAGGGGTTGGTGCAAGTGCTACCAGGGCTTTATATTTGCCGCGAATTAAATCGGGTATTTCTCATTTTCCCCCCTTTGGTCCATTTTCTAAGTGTCTTCTTTTTTCCCAGGGCCTCCATTGTGCCCTGACCCTAGTGGCACCTATGCATGGGCTAACCTCTGCGTTTGAAGGCGAGAACATCCTTGTGAACTCAATCATGCCTCGAACATTCTGAGTCTATCATTTTGCTATCTCTTTCTCTCTGATGTTTCGCTGCTTCATTTTTTCGTGGTAGAAATCTATCAATTAATGGGATACAAACGAATCATCTGCCCAAATTGAATTCTCTACTTGAGACACTTTTATGTTGGATACTTAATTTTATTATTATTGTTATTTCCCAAATCTATCAAGTAAGCTGACTCCTATACGCGATTCTTCGGTCAAAATACCACTTCTTATTTTCTATTTTATATCTTATTTTCTATTTTCTATCTTATTTTCTATTATATCATTCCCCTTCAGTAGGGCTTTCCCCTTTTGATTTATTCACCTTGCTTGGCTGGTTTAGTAGCAAGCCTTTTCTTTCTATTATAGACAATTATATCCAGATCGCTGAAGTATAAAAAGGGGAACTTCTACTACCTTTTTTGAATATAAAGACTCCTTTATAAGGTTAAAATCTTTTCGATTTTTTCTTCTCCTTGTTATTCTTTATGAAAAAAAAAACTTCTCTAAGAACACGAGTTGGGATCGTGTCCTTCTGTATCAAACAGTTCGTGGTAACGAACTGTAAGGAGGGACCCGGCTCAATGGTAACCGCAACTGTAGAAAACGGAATTTTGATACCAATAGATACATTAAAAGAATCAGATTTTAATGCTGATTTCAAATATACAAGTTTCGTCAAGTTTAGTCCTACCTATCAAAAGTTACGCGCCTGAGAAAATTTGGCTGATTTTCGAAAAAGGGGGAAAGACCCCCTGAAATTCATAGAACCTTAATGAAAATCATACCATCATATTCAGCGTATCAGAGGACCCTACTGCAGAGGTTTCAAGCTCCTATCTAGAAAAATGTGGAATTTTGCATTGTTTGCCAGAAGAAAGATTACGGATGCGTGTTTATTTGTTTGTTTGTTTTTTTTCCCACGGGTGATCGTATCGACCCAGTGGTCCTAGAATATCGTGGGAGGGCTCATTCAAACGGAAATTAGAAGTTCTAATGCCCGTTTTAAGTGAAAAAAATGGAGGGCAACTAGGCCCCCTCCCACGCTCATTTTTGCCCAAAGTCACCCGATCAAAATTTTGAGATAGCCGTTTTGTTCAGCATGGTCGAAAATATGATAACTATGTCTTTTAGGATGACTTAATCCCCCGAAGTCCCCGGGGGAGGGCTGAAAGTTATGGATTTTACCCAATGTTAACATATAGTATTGGTTATTGGGAAGTATACAGACGTTTTCAGGGGGGATTTTTTCTGGTAGTGGGGCAGGGGAGTGGGTCGGGGGTTATGTGGAAGGATCTTTCCATGAAGGAAGTTTTCATGGGGGATGGGACATTGCTATGAAGGGGGCGCCGGATTTCCCAGCATTATTTAAAAAAGATCAGAAATTAAATATAAAAAAAAACATGTTTTTCAACTGAAAGTATGGAGCAATATCAAAACTTCAAACAACAGAAAACATTACGTATTGGGTTCACCCCCTAGTCAATACCTAGCTCTTTAAGCCAAAGATTATTTAGCACTTTCATAAGAGCTATTTATTCTACTTAACGGCATTTGTGATTAAGGGGTCATCTTTAAAGAATTGGAACAAAATTCGAACTTTAGCTTAAAGAGCGAGGTATTGACTAGGGGGCGAACTCTCTAATATACGCATTAAAAATATATGAGTATAGAAGTTCGTTACGTAAGTTACTTATATTTATTACTAATAAAAACGTTCGTAAATAAAATTAAACAGGTTTCGAGAAAGCCATTTAACCAAATAAAAGTAAAATTAATATTCAAATTTTGTTTTAATTATTCATGTACGGTGAGCCAAAATAAAAACCTGCATTAATTCAAAAATGTTCAAACATTAAATAAAAAAAACAAGTTTTTTTAACTGAAAGTAAGGAACGACGTTAAAACTTAAAACGAACAGAAATTATTCCGTATATGAAAGGGGCTGTCCCCTCCTCAACGCTTCGCTCTTTACGCTAAAGTTTGACTTTCTCACAACTCTATTTTTTTAAACAATGAAAAACTTTAGCGTAAAGAGCGAGGCGTTGAGGAGGGGACAGCCCCTTTCATATACGGAATAATTTCTGTTCATTTTAAGTTTAACGCCGTTCCTTACTTTCAGTTAAAAAAACTTTTTTTTTTTATTAATGACAGGATAAGACGTACAAATGTGGATTTGATGCTTTAAGAGGTGGATCTAGAGCAAAATCTTGGGGGAGTCCCAATGACAAGGGCGCCACTGAGGAAAATCTTGGGGGGGGGGGGGCAATGTGACAAAGGTTCCAATGAGTGTCCAAATTGACAAATTTATTCTAAAAGAAAAAAACAGGATATGTGGGCGCCAGAAAAACCATGGGGAGGGGGTCAGAAAGATCGAGACTCAAATCCCTCTCCTCTATCATCCACAAATTCACCCAATACAAAATTTTCTGAATCATTTCTAGTATTCTCCTGAACTGAATACCCTATTTTGATAGGAAGCAGTGATTTGTCTCTTTATTTTATTAGTGCTTTTTCATTGCCACTAGTGGGGCACTGAAGCATCATAGTCTGATATATTCTTGTTATTTTTTACGAAAAAAAAATTCTCTGAGAACACGTGTTGGGATCATTCCTTCTCTATGAGGACAAGACGTACTATACGACTTTAATAGCTTTTCTAGGGTATTTTGCCTTTCTTTGTTATGCTATTTTTCCTTCACTAAGTCTTACACAGAATTACACCGTTTCCAACATAGTATTCCAACATGTTTACTTTTAGTGTGGTGCGTCAGTTAGTAATTAGGTAATCATTCAAATTTCATAAATTCATTTCACCATCTTATTAATTTCACTCATTCATAAGCTAAAATATAACTGATTTTCTGTTATTATTCTTTCTTTTTACTGTTTTTAATTTTTCTTTTCTGTGTCGAACTGAATATTTGAAAAGGTGTCCAAACAGCCCTACTGGTGGTTTTATATTAACTTTTATAAGTTGAAGAGATGGAACTGTGTCCTTCTGTGTTCGTGGGCAAGACACACTATATAGCTTAGAAGGTAAATTTGTTAGGTTTTTAGCACTAACGAGTTTTACTCCCTGTTTTTAGGCAATATCCTCCGTCGCTAAGCTTTGAAAAGGAATTACACATTTTCAAACATGACGTCCCAAGATCTGTTGGTGTTCGTTAAGTTCACTAGGTCCTTCCATCCTATTACTTTCGCCTATTTACAAGTTTTGGTGTTCGTTAGGCCCTATTACTGTTAGGCCCTTTGTATTACTTTTGCCTATTTATAAGTTTTAAATATAATTAGTTATTTGTTTTCGTTATAATATTTTCAAATAAATAATATTATTTGAATTATAATAAATAAATAATATTTATTTCGTTATAGTTATTAGTTATAATATTTTTATTCTTCCTTTTTCCCTATTGAAATAAAAGGTTTCAAAAGGTGTCTAAACTGGCGAACCGATGGTGCTTAGACAAAAATTTTACCTGAAATAAAACTTTCTTAAGTTGAAGAGCTAGAACTCTGTTCTTCTATATAGCAAGACAAGACACATTAAATATCTTGGATGGTAAATTTGTTAAGGTTTAAGTACTAGGAAGTTTCACTTCTTTTTCTAGGCTATTTTTTCATCACTTAGCGTTAAACAGGAATTAAAAAATTCAAACATGGTATTTGAAGATATTTTGATTTTTGTTTGATGCGTTCAGCTAGTGATGCCATCATATAAGTTTCATCTTTAATTTAATGTCGCCCATTTCTGAGTTTTAACTATAGTTGGTTTTCTATTGTATTGTTTATTCATTAATTATTTTTATTTCATTGTCGTACCTTTAGATATATTATTTGAATAGGTACGAGATAATACTGAAAAATTGTTGCAGTAGGTGAGTAGGCAAATGGCCACCTCATATTATAGAACGTTAATAAATAAATTTAACCTCTTTTAAAGGTTTAAGGTTATGTGTAAGGTTTCATTGAGTTAAAACTCATGAGTCTTGGAAAACAATGTTAATATATTTGCTACTATATACAGATTGTACATAGCAGAGTCATATGACTTCAATACGAGTATATTATATTTTCCCCGGCAACTTCGTATGGAAGGGGTGGTCATGGAAACTTGACAAGGGGCTAATTTGATTGGAAATTGAAAGTTCTAGTGCCCTTTTTAAGATTTGGAAACGGTTGGAGTCCTTCCCATCTTATGTCATGTTTTGATGATCGGCCCTTCTCTAACCTTCCAAGGCATTCGATAAAATTTCCAAAAAAAACTTTTTTCCGTAAAAATTTACAAAAAGCTTTTTTCCGTAAAATTTTTTTTCATAAAGATTTAAAAAAAAGCTCTGTGGTCCTTCCTGATCGTTGAATCAAAGCTCTTTACGTTTAGGCCAAAATTAATGGTGATGAAACTTTGTTTCTAAGCTGAAAATTGATATCAAGTTAGTTTCAATCAAAACCATATCCAGTATTTTTGTCGAGAGGGGGAAGGGGATTATCTTCAAATAATTTTTGGTCGGGGGCTTTTACCTAGAGTTTTCGTTTGGGACGGGGGGGGGGATGTTTAAGGTTTTTTTTTCGGCTGGTTGGGAGCTGGAGAAATATTCTTAAATTATCGAGGAGAAATAATCTTTTTAGCTGGATTTGGTGACTAATTTACGAGATGGAGAAACATTCCGGGGAGAAGGTGGGAGTTGCAAACCCGGTAACATTTTTGAAATAAGTTAATGCGGATGAAAGATACTCATTGTCCACTACGATGGATCTCAAAAGCCGTGTAAGGGTAATAACGCCCTCTTTATGAATCTTATCTTTGTATTTCCCATGAGAAACACATTTATCAAATAATTTTAAATGTGCTAAAACAAATCACCTACTTACTAATTTAAAAAATAATTGTTAACGATTCATTGGGAGTATTTAAATGCTGATAGTCTGTTGGTAGGGATGGCAATTAGAACTTGTTTCCATATAATAATGTCGAAATCCCTTAAAGAAGCTGAAGTACGATTATCTGAGACGACTAGAAATGACTAGACTAACTTTAATGGATTTTTCATTTGGTTGTTTGGTATTCCTCCCCCTCTGCGCACACGCCTGAATAAACCTTGGAAAAAAAAGAAAAAATGAAGACAGATCTTGGCAACTCATGCAAAAAAGGGATTTCCGTTATTTTTCAAGGTGGTGGGTTAAAAACGTTCAGGTTAAGTTTTTTTTTTCCAAAGTTTAGACAGGCTATTAAGACAGTCAAAACACTTTTATAAACTTTCGGTTGCTATGGGCTGTGGTTTGCTCTTTACTAGGTTGCATCAACCATGATATTTTCAGAATTGAGTAAGCAGCTGTTTTCGCCAGTGTTTATTTACTAGTTTTTTTTCTTTATTCCTGGAATAGAGAAAGATTGTGGTAAATAATGCCAATTTTTTTGTAATTTACTGGTTTAATACCAGGTTCTAAAAAATTGCTGAAATGCAGCTGCGGCTCGTCAAGTACATGCTTGCAAAATTGTGATCTGAGAAAGCTATACTCTCTATGAAAAGGCCCTTGAATTACTGAGACCTGAGTCACTCTACAACCACCGCCAAAATCTTATAATCAAATTTGGGCAGTACATTCTTAACAGGGGCATAATTTGCTATGGGGCATGGGATAACTGCCCCTTCCAGACCCAAGTTTGTCCCCTTTCAGACCTCAGTTTGTCCCTCCCCCCAAATGAAACTTAGTTTCTGCAGAAAATCTTTTCAAAATTAAGATAAGCCTGCATAATTCAATATCCAGAGAAACAGGTCAGTTATCTTTAGTGCAGCTTTGCCTTTATAGTAATATTAAATAAAAAAAACAAGTTTTTTTAACTGAAGTAAGTCATCGACGTTAAATCTTTTTTTAAAACGACGAAATTATTCCCGTATATTAATGGAGGGCTGTCCCCTCCTCAACGCTCGCTCTTTTACGCTAAAAAAGTTTTTTTATTGTTTAAAAAAATAGAGTTGTGAGAAAGTCAACCTTTAGCGTAAGAGCGAGTCGTTGAAGGAGGGCCAGCCCCCCCTTCATATAACCGAATATTTCTGTTCGTTTTAATTTAACGTCGTTCTTACTTTCAGTTAAAAACTTGTTTTTTTAGTTAATTTTGAACGTTTTTGCATTAATGCAGGTTTGATTTTGGCTCACCGTAACATGACTAATTAAAACAAAATTGGCATATTATCTTTGGTTAAATGGCTTTCTAGAAACTGTTTAATTTTATTTACGAACGTTTTTATTAGTAATAAATAGACTAACTTAGAATTTAACTTACGTAACGAACTTCTTATAATTCATAAATTTTTAACACGTTATATTAGGGGTTGCCCCTAGTCAATACCCTGCTCTTTAAACTTAGTTCGAATTTTTTTTTCCAGTTCTTTAAAAATGACCTCTTATCACAATCAGTTGATCAGTTGAAAAAACTTGTTTTTTTTTTATTTAATTCGCTGTATCTTTTTTCTAATATCTGGAAATCCGGCGCCCTCTTCATAGCCAATGCCCCTTCCCCCCATAGAAACTTCCTTCATGGAAAGATCCTTCCGTATAGCCCCCGACCCTCTCCTTCCCCACCTACCAGAAAAAAATCTCCTCTGAAAAGTCTGTATACTTCCCATAACCATACTATATGTTAAACATTGAGTAAAGTTTCATGAACTTTCAGCCTCCCCCTGGGCCTGTTGGGGATCAGTCATCCTAGAAAGACTATTTTATCATATTTTCGACCATGCTGACCAAAATGGCTATCTCAAAATTTTGATGTGTGACTTGGGAAAAAATGAGCGTTGGAGGGGCCTAGTTCCCTCCATTTTTTTTGGTCACTAAAATGGCACTAGAACTTTTCATTTCCGTTTCCAATGAGCCCCTCCCACGATATTCTAGGACCACTGGTCGATAAACGATCCCCCTGGGAAAAAAAAAAAAACAACAAACAAACAAATAAAACACGCATCCGTGATCTTTCTTCTGGCAAAAAATGGCAAATTCCACTTTTGTAGATAGGAGCGTGAAACCTCTAAGTGGGTTCTCTGATACGCTTAATATGATGGTGTGATTTTCATTAAGGTTCTATAACTTTTAGAGGGTCTTTCCCCCTTTTTTTCGAAAATCAGCCAAATTTTCTCAGGCACGTAACTTGTTTGATGGGTAAGATTAAACTTAATGAAACTTATATATTTGAATCAGAATTAAAACATCTGATTCTTTTTGATGTTCTATTGGTATCAAAATCCCGTTTTTTTTAGAGTTTCGGTTACCATTTGAGCCTGCGGGTCTCTCTTATTACAGTTCGTTACACGAACTGTTTGATATGACTCAATTTATAGTTTTCACTGTCATTTTCCCTTGATTTGAGAAAATTGGCTCCAACTTTGCCTCTCCCCACGATTTTGACAAAAATAAAAGTTCAAATAGGTATAAAATCCTTTTAAAAGACAGTGATGATGATAACAGTGATATAAATTCACAAAAAATACCAGATATTTTGGTCACATAGGCAGTGACCGTCATCAGTAGTAAAACTGTCATCAGTAGTAAAACTGTCATCAGTAGTAAAACCATTTTACTACTGATGACGGTCACTGCATGTGTGACCGAAATATCTGGTATTTTTTTGTGAATTTCTATCACTGTTATCATCATCACTGTCTAATAAAAGGATTTTATCCCTATTTGAACTTTTATTTATCGTCATGGAAAGGCAGTGTGGTCTCCGAAATTATCTAAGATTTTGACAAAATTACGCCACTAATTCTTAGAAGCTCTATACACAGGTGTATCCTCCCCCCAAATGCATCCCCGAGCACACTCACCAGAAGACAGAACAAGTCGTAATCAGTTTACTGCCGCACAACGCGGTATCAGCGTTCTTTTGACTCCTTTTCCACGGATCTGTTTAATAGCATAAAGTAAGTGTAGTTTGTGTTTGTGCAATTTTTATGTACTTTGCAAACTGATCAGTTTTACTGCTCTTAGTGCTATGTCGATTGTGTCAATAAATATCTTTATGACGTAGATAATTTCGGAGACCACACTGCCTTTCCTTGACGATAAATAAAAGTTCAAATAGGGATAAAATCCTTTTAATAGACAGTGATGATGGTAACAGTGATAGAAATTCGCAAAAGTACCAGATGTTTCGGTAACATATGCAGTGACCGTCATCAGTAGTAATATAACAGAAAAAAAGGAATTTCTCTCAGATCTAAAACTTCGAAGAACGATTCGTAACCGTCAGTTTATTGAAAATATAATGTTATGAATACATTTATTGACACTAATTCAAAATAAGTATATTAAATAGAATAAACAGACAAAAGGCTAACGGACCTGTGAAATCCACAAAAAGGACTAAGTTATCACCTAACACGACTATATAAACTGATGTATGAAACAGAAACTGACAATTTGGTTAATGGTTACTACTACTACTACTACTACTAACAACTCATCGCAGCACCAAGCTGCCGGGGCATTACCTCTTTAAATCTACATGATCCTTCAGATAAATGTAGAAAGGGGGTTGGAGGGGATGGGTACATTCGTAAAACTCGGTTTTTAACAGATGGGTGTGACTATGTTGTGGCTCGGAGAATTATGAAATGAGGGTTTTTCAACTCTACGGAGGAACATATTAATGTTCGACCATTTAATTGAGAAAGTGTAGGAAGTATAGCTGAATTAATGTACCTTCAGTTGGGTATTGGCTACGGTGCAAAAAAAAAAAATTCTTTCTTCCATTTTTTTTTACCAATTCTTTTGCTTATTCTTCTCTTGAGGGTTTTTATTGGTCGGCCTCCCTCTCTAGAATAATGTAAATCCTTTAAATGATGCAGTATATTATGCCATTGACCTAAAGTACTTCTGGACGAATCAGCTAGAGGTTCTGATACACTTTTTGTCACAATTATGACCAGTCCCACCTACACTACCATGACCTTTCTTGCCCTGCGACTAGCGAGTGAGGATTTTTTTTTTTTTATGTCATTTTTAAGTATAGATCTAGTAGAGAAATCGTTCCTACTTTTCGGATCATTATTGGAAAAGAAAATGTGAGCTAAGCCCTTTTATTTTGGGCATGAAAATGTCATATGTTGATTAAATGTTTCATTACTATTTTTATCACTAGTCAAGGTCGCAATAGCAGATTTTGTTGCTAGCTGGTAAATCAGTTACCAACCACAATTTGAAGTCGATCTGCCAATGGAATTCTCAACTCCTTGTTGAAAGTAATATACATAAATGGTGGGAACAAACGAAGAAAAAGGGTGACGTAGAAAAAGAGTATTGGCACAATTTGAATGCTAAGCTCCAGGGGAATTGATCTGAGCATAAACTCTGAAAACAATGCTGGCACTGGTATCACAACAATAGAAGTAATTGTAATAAAGATTTGTGCCTTTGCGGTTGCTATATTATGTCTTCGTAGTCCTGCATAAGGTAAAACTTTCTTCGCGGCATGATTCTCCAGTTTCAGCACGACAAAACTCAACAGCAGAAGAACAAATAATTTTGAATAAAAACCAATTGCGTTAGTCTTACCTAGGCGAATTGGAGCATTTTCTGCTTGTTTGAGGCTGCAGTACTGATATTGAAGTAATGCTTTAATGTCATAAAATGGGATAGAATACGGAGCAGATATAAGAGTGCTTAACGATAGTGAAACTGTGAGAACTTTTCTATTTGACCAATTTTTCACTCGGCTGGAAAAGCCAAGCATAAGACAACGCGCCACCATGCAAACTCCGTGCTCAAAGTTAGAAATAAGCTGAATCAAAATGGACAAAATAGGCGTCAAGTTACAGTCTATTTCCTTCGGCTCTTCCAGTGTAAGCCTATATACAATCTGAATGAAGTAAACTGACATCAATAAGCAGCCAATTATACTAAAAGTCCTTAATATATCGTTGATGATTGTCTTTTGAACTCTTGCCTTTCCAAGTCCATAAAGAAATGCAAAGTTAACAATAATCACCAGTATAACAAAAAATGTAGCTGTAAGAACTAAAAGAAAATGTAGTTGGGTATCTACTGACATGACCAACACAGAATGTAATTGAACACTGGAACATTTTCATTTCTAAAAACATGGTGTTTTCATTCTTACTTTTTGCGTTACTAGGGGTTATCAATTGAGTAAATTCTTTAGTTACAAAAGTGTATCCTCTTTCTATTTGAACAATTAAGAGTTGTAAAAAGGCTTGTCCTTGTGCCTTATTGTGTTCTATCAAAGCATGAAGATACGCTTTAACTAAGTGGTAAGGGATTGACTTACCACATAGATAAGTGGGGAGATGCGTATTAGGGTGGTCCTTATTTTTTCACTTCAGAATTATAAACCTCCCACCCTGCCATTTTGTCTACATCAAAAGTTAACAACATGGGCAAAAAATTTTCCAAATTGGTCAATATTTAGGGTATGCTCAATTCAAGTGAAGTTTAGCATACAATCGCTATACTTCTGCTTGGACAATGTTTAACGTAATTTCGGATGCACTTAGGAAATTCATTCAGCAAACAAAATTTAATGAGTACATATTAGATAAAATCAATACTAAACTCATCCAATCATTAGTTTGTTAAAACAATCATAATGACTGGTTAAAATATGTCACTGGCATAGCAAATATCAAACGTATCTTTCGGTAATTGATAAAAAATTACACACTACAAAGTCATGCTGGGCCTGGGCTGTCAGAGGTTGTGGCTAGTCCTTGAAGGATTGTTGACTTGTTAGAATCAGGAAAACGTTTGCGATGCTCTTTAACTACTTGCAGAGCAAATTGCATCTGGTCTTCATTTTTTGTTAGCAGCAAATTGTAGTCCTGCATAAGGGCAACTCCACGTTCGGCTGTGTCATTCACTACTCGTAGTTCTCTGACGATTGCTTCAGCCTTCAAATAGGATTCATTATCCACCCAGGTCTCAGGATCTGTAGACAAGAAACTATCTGGAATGGAAAGGATATGGAAGAAGTTCCTTGTATTGTGTGTAACAAAGTTCTGTAGATTCTTGTTGGTGACTGTAGTTTTGTCCACAGTGATGCGCTTCGGTGGGCCCTCTGTTCCTTCATGGCAGAGTGCTTCGACCATTGCTCTTTTTTCAGTTGCATCAACACCCCTGTCAAAAAATGCCAATCCTATCAGTTCTTCGCTAAGATACCACAGCTGCCCACACAGTTTCTTCAGTGCACCAGTTGCTGCTGGCGATCCACAAGTGAGGAGACTCTTCAGAAGCATTAAATCATTGGCTGGTGCTGCTGTTGGCAAAGGAGAAAGGAACCACGATTTAACATAACTTCCTACACCAAAAGCACAGAAGTTGCCCAGACCAGTGATTTCACGATCTGTCAGCTTGAAGCCAGAATCTCTGAACATGTATATTTTCAATGCATAAATCAGTCGTGTCATGAAACGAGCACGATGAAGGGCTCCTGGTTTCCTGAACATCACACCACGAGCCGGAAGGCCACCAATGAACAGCAGGGAAAGCTCGAGGAGCTCACGGTAGTCACGAGCCGAAGGCCCCATGAACAGCAGGGAAAGCTCGAGGAGCTCACGGTAGTCTTCACGTTGGTGACAAATACCCTGCTGATCAGTCAGAAAGGTCTTCATATCATCCAGGGCATCAACCAGAGCTGCAGCAATGACCGGAACCTCAACACCAGGCTTGTAATCAGCATATACAATGTTTGGCCAAAAGGCTTTGAACCGTTTGAACAGCTGGATGTCTGGGCCACTTGAAGGTCCCATTGTGATGCTGAATGCCTCTTCCAGCATTAATTCTAGGGATGACAGGAGTGCAGGAGTTAAAATGTTAGTTCTTCCACGTTTTCGTTTTGGTGTACATGGTTGTTCGGTGGCTTCACTGCCGATTCTTTGTAATACTTCCATGTCTGCATCATCATTACTAGAAGACGAATCAGAAGACTCCAACAACACAGTTCGATCCAGATTTGCTATGTCAAGTTGCTGTTTCGTCTTCAAGTGAAACTGGCTTTTTTGTTTATTTTCCTGTACTTTCTCCCTTTTTTTAAGTGACATGTCAACCCCTGCCATAACCCCTCGCCTTCCTTTTTCCCGCTGGGCCAACAAGAATTGCTTGTCTTCCTCAATTTTGATGAGCTGTAACGCTTCCTGGTGAGCTACGTCAAAGAGATCATTGAAAGCTTCCTTGAATTCTTCCTCATTGGCTATCTGAGTTGCTGTCCTTCTTGCTTTGTTTTTCTTCAACCCTTCCCATCTCTGCACTAAAACTTCAAGTTGGGCAACTGCATGATCACTCCGGTGCATGGGTATTCTGGCTTTCTCCCAGAACATTTGAACGTCCTTAATTACTGCTACTGCTGCCTCATGTTTAGTCTTGGCTACTTTCAGCTTTGTGGCATAGAGCCTGAGAACATCACCAATCGATGGCAATTTTGAACCATATAGATCTTCCAAAGCTGAACCAAGCAGGTACACTTCCTGTTTACTGCGTGTGGATGTGGAAATCGCCATGACCGACTGTAAAACAAAAAATTTTATGTATACTTTAACAATTGTCCAATCTGTCAGAAAATTACATAGCAGGCAACATTGAACCAAAAATAGTATTGTTCTAATAGCAAATTAATAACAAGTCAATTTCAAATATGAATTTATTATATCTGACAAATGACAAAATTTCAGTTATAACAACAAACATTAAATGTAAATTGATATATTCAGTAATTCACCTGATATTGTCTTATCAGCTTGGTATCCTATGTATTTATAATCAATCTTTATCTGAGAAAATAAAAACTAAACAATACTAAAGATGTCTGCTGCAAGAATATTTAATCAAATGTAATAATAAACCATTGATTGATTCAGTAAGTAAATGTTGAAGTTAATTGTAAATAGTGACATAAACTTATGTAGTTTTACAGGAATATATCTGCTAGATTTGCAAGAAAACAAAGGTCAAGAGGTTTTTTTGTTAAGAAGAGGTAAAACAAGTTAAGTTATTGTGTTCTCCCCCCATAGTTCATCATCTCTTTATATTTAGAATTAAGTATTATTTTTAACCTTCCCCGTACTTTTGATATTTCATTTTTTTTTATTATTATTATTTGAAAAAAATGGATCTTACAAAACCTAACATGCTACACAGTCTAAAAAGAAATAATGATATTTGACATAAACTTCATGGGAGTCGATGAGACACGACAGATACCAGAGCCATACCACATCGAAAGTACATTTCGCATATTATTCAAACTACAAAGAAGAGTGTAAATGAAGTATGATTGTTGAAATGTGAATATGTTGTCTAGAATATCTTATAGTATTTATTTTTATGTTTTATTTTTATCTTAATTGTTTTTTTGTTTTTCTGGGGCGTCGAATTATCATAACAGGGTAAAATAAAGTTTAACATTAAGCCTGTTTGGGGTAATATCAACCCCAAAGGCAAACTTATTCGATATTTCGATGTGTTTGAACAAAACAGATATATCAAATATGGGTTCGACACGATAGGGGTAGCCAGATAGCAGAAAAGGAATCAAGAGGGGACCTGATTCCCCTCCTGTAGCTTTTGGTCTTTAAAAAGGACACAATATTTTTAATTTTTAAACGAACGATCCCCTTCCCAAGTTTCTAAACTAACCCTATCCATTTGATGTGAGCGGGAAAGAAGTTTTTTCCACTTTTATGGCGCTTCTTTTTATTATGTTTGCTCTCCAATCACTAGGCTGACTGCTCTCCAATCACTTTGGACTTTTTAAAAAGGCACTAGAACTCTCAGTTTCCGATCGAATGAGCATCCACTGAAGTTTCTACGACCGTAAGAGGGGTTGAGGATGGGGCGGGTCCCCCCCCCCTATACGGAATAAACTCTTCTCGTTTTAGGGTTTAATATTGTTCTTTAATTTCGTAATAAAGACATAGACCCGAAATATTCCCAGAAATCAAAAGTGATTAGATATCAATTTCTACCGCCCCCGTCCCTAGAACTAATACTCTATTTATTTGATTGCTTAATGAGAATTATGATGTTTTGGTATTAAAATGCTTTGGTAAACTCGTTGAGGCATCTGCCCCCCCCCCAGCTTACAAAATGATCAGCCATTCCTCCTATATTACAGCTGATGCGTACTTACGCATCATTGCGTATAATTATATGAAATGTAAAGCAAATTAGTTTAGTTAAATTAAGCTTTAAAATAATTTTTTGAAATTTTTTATTTGCAATAAGAAGGAATGTATGACCCGACAGGACTCGCATTCAGGTTTGGTTTAAATAAAGGGCTATGAGAGTAATTACTAAATTTTTTATACTTATCTGAAGGCTCGTTGAGATATAGACAATTTGGGTATTGAAATGTGCTCTTTTGGGTATCTGGCAACCCCCCACCCTCGCCTTCTTCTTAATAGCCTATTTACAACTATACCCTTTTCTTCGATCTTTTTATTTGTCTTAATTTTCCTTTGGTCGCTCAATTTTACATTTGGGAACGTTTTTCCAGGGGAGTTGTGAGGGGGGGGGGGGGGATTTTCCGAGGAGAATTTTCCGCGAGGGAGTTTTACATCATTTTGTATATTACTAAGTGCATAATATCTGGGGAATATTTTTTAAGGGTAAAAGGTAACTTTGATTGTTTGTTTTGAAATTTGTTGGAACGATAATTACTCCAACTTTTGTTTGAGAACTATCGCGTAGCAAAAGTACATCGTGATTAGATGCCTTACAAACGAAACTAAGTGGAGGGGACAAGGATTTTTTTTTCAATTTTCTTTGAATGAAGATTCAAAATAAAACATTTTTAAAACCTGGGGGGGGGGGGCATTTTTTCAATTAAATTATCAAAAAGGTATATTTCAGAATCTATGAAATGGTAAAAATCCAGGGTGGTAGTAATTAACCCTCCCCCCCCCCCCTCCCCCAGTTGACTCCCTTGGTTACTTTACAACAACAATCTCTGTAATATTGACCTAGAAAAGTAAGGTAACGGTGTGTCGGACATATACATAAATAGTTTTGTTTCGTTTTTTTTTCGGGGGGGGGGGGGGTTTAAATTTAAAAAATGGAAATTAAGCGAATAGCATGGATAATATAAAAAGCTATAAGAAAAGCAAAATACCTATATTTTGGTGGGGAGAGGGCTCGATCTCATAGGAAACCCCTCAGTGGATACTGAAGCCCCCCTCCTTCTTATTTCTTCATACGTGCTGAACTCAAAGATCCTTAATTTCAGACAATGTTTTTCTTTTGTTCTAACCCCAAAACAAATTATTTGGTGACCTTTTCCTTTCCAATAGCCCATTCAATTGTTGCCAAAAAGGATTTATCATGAGAAGGGGCTTCGTCTCTATGTTAAAAGCAGCTTATTTACGTGTTTCTCTTGTTCTTTTATTGATTATATTGGAATTTAGATTGATAAACTAAAGGTGAAAACTTGGCATTCAAAAAGATACTTTAAACATCTCAGATTGGAAGTAGAGCTCTTTAATCAACTCAAAAAGAAACATGGAAATCGGCATTTAACTAAATATTTAATGTGTTTGAGATTAAAAGAACGACAATAGAGAGAAGAAAAAGAAAAACTGAACAGATGTATTTTAGGTAAAATATATCTAGATATTAATATCAAAAGAATTCCAACAGGATCTTTAAGTCATAGCATTATTGCTCAGGATCACTTGTTGAAATATTGCTAATTCAATGGCCGCTCAAAGTGTTCGAATGCTGTAAAGGGGAGATAGTTGGGGTTTTGCACTCGTGTGCCCCATAATGTATTTAAGTTTTTTTGGAATGGCTGCTATATATACTCTGAAGAAACAGTGTAACGGTGGTATGTACTCCAAAAAACGTAATTTTTAATTCTTCAAGAACAGTGGATAAAGTACAAGGACCGCTGAGTTTGAATTAGAAATATTTTTAAAGTATGATACAAAATATAGCTTAAAGAGCTAAATTTTAGATGTTCTGTGGGACTACTAAATATGGTCTTTAGAAATATTAAGTAAAAAAACAAGTTTTTTAAACTGAAAGTAAGGAACGACATTAAAACTTAAAACGAACTTAAAACTTAAAAGAAATTATTCCGTATATGAAAGGGGCTGGCCCCTCCTCAACGCCTCGCTCTTTACGCTAAAGTTTTTCATTGTTTAACAAAAATAAGAATTGTGAGAAAGTCAAACTTTAGCGTAAAGAGCGAGGCGTTGAGGAGGGGACAGCCCCTTTCATATACGGAATAATTTCTGTTCGTTTTAAGTTTTAATGTCTCTCCTTACTTTCAGTTTAAAAAACTTGTTTTTTTTTTATTTGATTTCTGATCGTTTTTTAGTTAATGTAGCTTTTATTTTGGCTCACCGTCATTGAATAAGTAAACAAAATTTGCATAAAAATTTTACTTTTCTTTTGCTAAATGGCTGTCTCTAAATTTGGTTCTGAAGTAATTTACAAATTAACTTACGTAACGAACTTCTATATTCGTATATTTTTATTCTGGCAAAAAATACAAAGTTGCAGATTTGAGCTTGAAACCTATGTAATAGGGTTTTCTGATACGCTGAATCTGACGGTGTGATTTTCATTAAAATTGTTTCACTTGTAGGGGATGTTTCCTCCCTCTTTAAAAATTCAGGTAAATTATCTCAGGCTATTAGCCTTTGATGAGTAATACTAAACTTAATAAAATTTATATATTTAGAATCAGCATTATAAGCCCATTCTTTTGATACATTTATTGACATCAAAATTCCCTTTTTAAAAGTTTCGATTACTATTGAGCCGTATCGCTTGTTTTTTTTTATTGTTTTGTTTATTACGTATATGTTAATACGTATATGAGGGGGTTCTCCCCTTAGTCAATACCACGCTCTTTACGTTAAAAGTTAAAAAAAATTTAATTCACAAACCTCTTTTAAAAGCACTAAAAAAACTGTAGCGTTAAGAGCGAGGTATTGACTTGGGGGAGAACCCCATCATATACGTAATAATTTCTGTTCGTTTTAAGTTCTAATGTTGCTTCTTACCTTCAGTTGAAATAACTTGTTTTTTTTCAATTTAATTTCTGATCGTTTTTTAAATAATGCTTGGAAATCCGGCGCCCCCTTCATAGAAATGTCCCTTACTCCCAAAGAAACATCCTCCACGGAAAGATTCTCCCGAGTAACCCCCTCCTCAAGCCCCCCCCCCCCCCACCAGAAAAAAATCCTTCCTGAAAATGTCTGTATACTTCCCAATAACCAATACAATATGTAAGCAATGGGCAAAGTTCATAACTTGCAGCCCATCCCCTGGGAACTGTGGGGGATTAAGTCATCCTAAAAGACATATTTATTAGATTTTCGACTATGCTGAACAAAATGGCTACCTCAAAATTTTAATTGGGTGACTTTGAGAAAAAATGAGCGTGAGAGGGGGCCTAGTTGCCCTCCATTTTTTTTGGTCACTTAAAAGGGCACTAGAACTTTTAATTTCCGTTCCAATGAGCCCTCTTACGATATTCTAGGACCACTGGGTCAATACGATTACCCCTGGGGAAAAGAAAAAAAAAAAACAAATAAACACGCATCCGTGATCTTTCTTCTGGCAAAAAATGGAAAATTCCACATTTTTGTAGATAGGAGTTTGAAACCTCTACAGTAGGGTTCTCTGATACGCTGAATATGATGGTGTAATTTTCATTAAGGTTCTATAACTTTTAGGGGGTCTTTCCTCCTTTTTTTAGAAAATCAGCCAAATTTTCTCAGGCGCGTAACCTTTGCTAGGTAGGACTAAACTTGAAGAAACTTATACATTTGAAATCAGAATTAAAATCTGATTCTTTTGATGTAACTATTCGTATCAAAATTCCGTTTTTTAGAGTTTCGGTTACCATTGAGCCGGGTCGCTCCTTACTTACAGTTCGTTACCACGAACTGTTTGACTTAATATGTTATTTCAAAGAATTCACGGTAAAGTTCAGTATAATCGATGCAATCTTTCAAATTTTGACAACCACTACATGAAATGTCGAAAAAACAGCAAAATAGTGTTTGAAAGAGCATATAGGCCTATGGATTGTCATGGTATCCGCGTGTCTCAAACAGTAGTGGTTCGATCTCGCTTTCTAGGCTATAATAAGAGAAAAGCTGATATAACTAGGGCACGTTCTGCGTATGAAGGATTACAGATTGCCATAGAATCGATTGGGATTGAGGAGTAGCGTACGTAGTTTACTACACCCACGGTCCTCACTTATAATACTACTTTGATAAATGACAATACCCCTTATGGTGTTTGAAGCGATGGTTCAGGTCTTGGTGTAGCAAATCCTTTGGCTGGGGGTTAGCGGTGTGACTCAGCAGTCTCAGCCGCCACGAATCTGGGGAGCTTATAGTTGAACAAATTTCCACATGTGTTCTGAATGTAAGATGCCTTGTAAATTTGGAAACCCATGTTCTTGCTGCAAGATGTGAGGATATACTTGGTCGATTTTCTCGTTATCGATAGTCAGCTCTTCATTCTCACCTGTTTCTTTCTCCGCAGACTCTAAAACTTAAGATTCTTAAACTATTTAAGACTAACTTAAGACTCTTAAACTATTTCTCTCTTAAACTTAGGAGTTACTTATTCTAAAATTTAAGTTGAAAAACAAATAAATTCTTTGTTCAACAGTTTTTTCATCTATGTATCAAGTGATGGGTATTATCCTTTATAGTTCAGGCCCTTATATTTCTTTATGTAAGTGGCAAAGAGCTTTGAGTAAGCTATGAAAAAAAATAAAACTAAAAAAGCAGTCCGTGACATTTTTTTACGTGATTATGCATCTCATCATTCGAAAATAACTAAATGGGCCTTAATACTGAGAAAGCACAGTAGGGCTTTAACTAAAAAATCTACTTTTAGCTAGACTGTTTTAAATAATTTATAGTATTTTCGGTTAGGATTAAACAAAATTTTGGCAAATATTTGTCAAGTATTAAACACAATATTTGTAACTACTTTTCTTTAATCTCTTTCAAAAAATACAAGTCTTCGAAAACCTGGAACTTGGTTTTTCCCAAGATTATGACTTAACACACCACATAAGGCCGTTATAAACACAACTTACTTTTAAACCCTGAATATTTGAGGTAGAAATGAAGAGAAATGGGTTTAACATTGAATTAACCTTCGTTTCAAAACCTTAACAATATTGTTCTGATTGTGAGTATTTTCTGAAAATTTTAACTGTATCCTCCTTGAAAGATTTTAGATGTTATATTATAAACTTAAGTAATTTAATATAGAATTAAGAGTTCGCAAAAAGTGTAAAGAGTCATTCAAAAGTCAGGAGTCAGTCAGTCAAAAAGTGTAATCAGCTGGCCAATAATATCGGACTAATATTGGAGTCAGTGTCATTGTCTGATATCGGGAAAAAATATCCGATGTTGGCCTATTTTTTTGCTATTTGCAGCTTATCCAGGATGATGGTGGCAGACTTTCTCGGGTAACATTTGCTTGTCCAGTCCTTGGGGGCAGAGCCACCAACTAAGTCTGATCTTGTTGGAGAGAGCAACAGAGATTAGTCAAATGAAATCAAGTATATTTGTTGTTTATAATTCTCAATACACGCCTGGTGCAGCAATGTTCGAAATGTTTGATGATACAACTTCTTCCAGAACGTACAACTTCTTCCAGAACGTACAACTTCTTCAAGAACATACAACTTCTTCCAAAACAACTAAAAAGAATACATTAAACCACACATTTCTGTATAACGAATTTTCACTTGCGTTAGTGATAGAACCAAGACTCAATCGATTAAAACCATGACATTTGGTCAGGGGCGAAGATAAGGGGGAATGGGTGTTGTAAAGTGGAGATGGGGGTGGGGGGATGGTATTGTGAAGTTCTGGCCTTGGAAAATTTACCTATTTACCTTGGAAATTTAGCTCGCGAGTCCGCAATTGTTGGCATACTGGACGATTTTGTCGACACATTCTTTAAATTTCTCCTCCAAACTTAAAACTCTGACTGCACCCCTGTATCCAGTGTGCCTAGCATGGGTTTGTTCGTAAGAAACCATATCACATGAATGTAAGTTTTCAAATTAAAATGTGAATGAAACAGAAATTCACTATTGAAATTTGGGTTTGGAATAATCAATTTCAACAAATATCTTACACTTCTTTCAATCATATTTTCACGTATTTGTGTTTATATACCTAAATAGTTTGGCTGTCCAAACTAGAACTTTATTTGTTTAATTGTTTTTCTAAATATTTTCTGAATAAATCTTATTTGCATTTTTTGGATTCTGCAGTAAATTATTGAGGCTGTTAGTAGGTGTGTAATATACAAGGGAGAAACATGTGAGAATGAATATGGGCAGAGAATGCAGGGCTTAAACTTTAGGTAAGGTTTTTTTCTGGTAAAATTTATCGATGTACCGGTACCGGAACCCTAAAATCCATATCGGTTGGGCCTTACTTCAGAGCAAGAAATTACTGAGAAAAAAATTGAAAGAGCAAAGATTTTGACAAAAGGATATTTAAGAGAGAAAGCAGGCATGGAGTGACGAATATTCTTAAAACTAAACTGTTTTACACAGCATGTAGAAGTTCATTAAACGTAGAAGTGGAAAAACGTAAACGTAGAATAGGGGAAAAACTAAATAGATTGTCCACATTGTTCAAAGTTGATTTTATTTTAATTTAAGTAATAATGAAGATATTATCACTTTACTAATTTCACCTACATTGTATGTACACTGAGAATTGACTTGTGTCTTAAAAACAACATTTAAATTTTCTGAGAAATTTTGGTAAGAAGTTCTAGTATGTTGGAGCTCCATTGTTGTTTAGCCTGATAAAGATCCAAAAACAAGAAGTTCTGTGCTTGGATACAGAAGTCTTGCATAGCAGTCTACACGACGACCACCATTTACTACCTGCCCGTCATGTGGGCATCCAGTCTTCTTGCATTTCAAGTGCTTCCCCGCGCATTTTGATGAATAATGGTAAGGAATTTCGTCAGTATGTCCACATTTGCTGCAATTGACCTTGCTGGACGAGTGTTTTGGCAGCGGATGGGGCTTCCGTGTTTTTAGCCGATTTTCAACTTCTACTTTTTGGATGTAACGTAACAATTTTACTGAAATTGACTTAACGATTTGAAATCTTTCATGAAGTTCCAAGCTTTGAAGCAGTGACTGAACTCGAGCAATTGGGAATTGGTCCATGTTAATCATTCCCAAAACTTCCAAGGATGCCTTGGATCTTTCTTCCTTATCCTTTAATGCCCATCTATAAAATGTATATAAGAAACCCTCCCACTTATCAACTTTGGAGTTCTTCAATACGTCACAGCAAATTTTGGAAAACTCCTTAAATTCTTCGGTCGTAAAGAAATCAACAAACCATGGTCCATCCTGCCCCGTAGTAACGATTTCAGCTGCTTCTTTCAAAGCAGTCATCCTGGACTTTTGACTGTGGTAAATCAAGAAAATCTTCCCAAGGAATGCTATATTTCCTGTTTCTCTGTAAATATCAATTACCTTCTCAGCAGCTTCTTCCCGAATGCCTAGAAATTTGTATTTCTCAACAATATATTCGAAAGCCTTATTGTTCACTTGCTCTAAACATGAAACACATGTTTCACATGTATAGCACTGGATAATAAACTTCATAGTTGGAAAATCAACATCGTCTGCCATAACTGTATTTTTCTTCTTTTCAAGAAAGTTGTTTTCGAACATACCCTTAAACACATCGCTTACTGTTGTTAATAGACTCTTCTTAGCTGTAACATCTCCTCCGTTACATTGTATAGTCACTAAGGTGCTGTCGCTGTTTGTTAGTTCACTTAAAAGGGCTAGAAAAGGCGAAGAAATTTTATTCATTTCTGGTGACACTCGACGACTTTCAGACGTGAATCAATTCTTCTCTGTAGAAGACAAGGAGTCTAAAAAAGAAAAATAAAGCTGAGTCAAGATTATCTGGTGTTTGTTATACAAAAGGACTATATCAGCAAAACTCCACTACGTTTTAAGACAATGTAGATCAAGGGCTAGAATAACAAAAATTGTGTTTCAGAGTCACAGGAGGATAAGACCCATCCCAAATTCTCTAAAACCAAACTTGCGGAGATTCTGCCCTAAACCAAATTCTTCCAAAATTTGTGACAGTAACGACAAGTGCATATTCAGTCAATTGTTAGCTAAAGTCCATTGGCTAATTAAGCCAATATTATAGTTTGGGTTTTTACGGAGATTAATTAAAAAAAAGGTTTTTCCACAAAATAGGTCTTTCAAATAAAAGTAAAGAACTCCATTAAACCAAAAATGAGCAAAAATTTACCAAGTGTAAAACTACCACAAATCAACATCAATATTTAAATTAAACCTAAAACGAACAAAAACTAAAACAAATAACCGAGTAAAACTCAAAGTGAGCAGAAATCATAGGCAGCGCGCTAGCGCTGCCTAAGTAAAGAACGATGTGGGCACAGTGTGCTGTTGTTTTTTTTTTGTTTGGGGGGGGGGGGGGGTTCTCCATACCTGGGCACTTCGTATCGAAGGAGATGTCGTAGAAAGTTCGAAAAGGGCTCATTCGATTGGAAATTGGAGTGGCTAGTGCTCTTTTTAATAGTCGAAAGTGATTGGAGGGCAACTAGCCCCCCACGCCCATCATTTCCCCAAATACATCCAATCAAAATTATGAGATAGCTATTTTGTTCAGCGTAGTTGATTTCCAGATAGAAAAATATGTTTTTGAGGAGGACACTCCCCCACAACCCTCGGGGCAAGGGTTTTAAGTTACGCACTGGGGGTATATAAGGTTTTTATAGGTGTTGTCGTAGAAACTTCAAGAAAGGTTCATTCGATTTGAAATTCAAAGGGCTAGTACCCTTTTATAATAGTCGAAAGTGATTGGAGGGCAACTAGCCCCCCCTGCCACGCCCATCATTCCCCCAAACACATCCAATGAAAATTTTGAGATAGCCATTTTGTTCAGCGTACTTGATTTCCAGATAGAAAATATGTTTTCGAGGAGGACACTCCCCCACAACCCTCAGGGCAAGGGTTTTGAAGTTATACCCTGGTGGAATATAAGGTTTTTATAGAAGGCGTTGTCGTAGAGACTTCAAAACAGGCTTATTCGATTGAAAATTCAAAGGGCTAGTACCCTTTTTAATAGTCGAAAGTGATTGGAGGGCAAATAGCCCCCTCCCCCACGCCCATCATTCTCCCAACCACATCCAATCAAAATTTTGAGATAACCATTTTGTTCAGCGTATTTGATTTCCACATAGAAAATTTGTTTCTGAGGTGGATACTCCCCCACAACCCTCAGGGTAATGGTTTTGAAGTTATACCCTGGGGGCATATAAGGTTTTTATAGAAGGCGTTGTCGTAGAAACTTCAAAACAGGCTCATTCGATTGGAAATTCAAAGGGCTAGTACCCTTTTTAATAGTCGAAAGTGATTTGAGTGCAACTAGCCCCCCCCCCCCTCATGCCCTTCATTCCCCCAAACACATCCAATCAAAATTTTGAGATAGCCATTTTGTTCAGCGTACTTGATTTCCAGATAGTAAATATGTTTTTGAGGAGGACACTCCCCCACATCCCTCAGGGCAAGGGTTTTGAAGTTATGCCCTGGGGGTATATAAGGTTTCTAAAGAAGGCGTTGTCGTAGAAACTTCAATAAAAGCTCATTCGTCTGGAAATTCAAAGGGCTAGTGCCCTTTTTAATAGTCGAAAGTGATTGGAGGGCAACTAGCCCCCCCCCCCCAATACCCATCATTCCCCCAAACACATCCAATTAAAATTTTGAGATAGCCAATTTGTTCAGGGTAGTTGATTTCCAGATAGAAAACATATTTTTAAGGAGGACACTCACCCACAACCCTCAGGGCAAGGATTATAAGTTATGCCCTGGGGGCATAGAAGGTTTTTATTGAAATCTTTGTCGTAGAAACTTGAAAAGGGGCTCATTCGATTGGAAATTCAAAGGACTGGTACCCTTTTTAATAGTCAAAAGTGATTTGAGGGCAACTAACCCCCCTCTCTCGTCCACCTTTTCCCAAAACACATCCAATCAAATTTTTAGATAGCCATTTTATTCAACGTAGTTAAAAGTTTTGGAAATTAGGTCTTTAAGGATGTCAACCCCACAGCCCTCAGGGCAGGGGTTGTAAGTTATGCCCTGGGGGCATATAATTTTTTATTGAAAGCGTTGTCGTAGAAACTTCAAAAGGGCTCATTCAATTGGAAATTGAAAGGGCTAGTGCCTTTTTTAATAGTTGAAAGTGATTGGATAGCGACTAACGCCCCTCTCACGTCCACCATTTTCCCAAAGACATCCAATCAAAATTTTGAGATATCCATTTTGTTCAACGTAGTTGAAAGTTCTGGAAATTAGGTCTTTTAGGATGATAAACCCCTCAGAGCTCTCAGTGCAAGGGTTGTAAGTTATGCCCTAGGGGCATATAAGGTTTATATAGAAAGTTGTTGTATATGATTTATAGAATAGATTTTAGTCTTCCTCAAATCCAATTTTTATATGTTTAAAAACTAAATGTTGACTTAAGATTAAATTAAAATGCACTGTGATAATGCTAATTCCGAATAACGCATCTCAGCAGTATCCCAAGAACGACTGAGGGTATTATGTTCAAACGTTCGGGGCTACTTCTGCTCTTAAGATTTAACCAAATCCAAATAGCGTAAGTGTATCCAAGCTATCAAAGAAAGTAAACAGATTTTTTTGCGAATGGTATCAAGTTTTCCATTACAGGTCAACTAGAGGAGTTATGAAACTAAATTAAACATTACTATTTGTTTCCAGATTTTTAAAAGGGTGTATGCTGTTAAAAATTGCTGAAAATTTTTCTCCGGCATACAAACAGCAGGCCAAACTATAAAGTCTTAAAAAACGAAAAGATTTAAAGTATTATTTTCTTTTTCCCTGAAAAGACTATGTCAATATAAAATTAACAGAAATTAATTAAAAAAACTTTTTCCACAAAATAAGTTTTTCAAAGAAAAGTAAAGAACTCCATTAAACAAAAAATGAGCAAAACTAAAATCAAATAATCTAACAAGCGTGAAACTACCACAAATCAGCATTGATAAATAAATGAAACCCAAAACGAACAGAAATTACAATAATTAACCGAGACAAACTCAAAACGAGCAGAAATTATCACAAGTTTGGCGCAAAACCCCTATGCCTTCCCAAGGCCAGAACAAAATTTGCACTTTTCTGAAAAAATACAAATGAAAGTGCATTGTCAGTTTAACATACATATACTGATATTTAGTAATCAAAATGTTAATATTATTTGATTTATTAAGTTATGAAAGGTAAAACGTTTATATTTTTTCAGTAAAGTGCAAATTTTGTTCTGGCCTTGGGAAGGAATAGGGGTTTGGCGCCCAACTTATGTTAATTTCTGCTCGTTTTGAGTTTGACTCGGTTAATTATTGTAATTTCTGTTCGTTTTGGGTTTTATTTATTTATCAATGCTGATTTGTGGTATCAATGCTGAGCTGATTTGTGGTACAAACTATGTAAATGCAGATTATCGAAAGAGCGTATCTCAAGAATGGATTTGGGTATTAAGTTGGAACTTTTGGAGAAAACGTAAAGGGGAAGATCAATTGACAGAAAGGTAATATATGCATGTCTCTGCAAACACTTTTACCACTTCTATTTTTAATAATACTATTACTCCCAAAAAAACTACTCCACTACTGCGTCAGTTACAGCAACTTATAAGGCTTAGAGTATTAAGGTGAAAAGAGTCTAAAAGGGCTCAAAAGCGCACATCAGTAATATTTTTGGAACGGCTTACCGTATCAAGGAAAAATTTTCAACTGATCAAAAGCAGGATGCACATGCTACTACTGCAATTAATACTGCTGCTACTAGTGTTACTGCTACTACTAATATAACACTAACACTGCAACCACTTCTCCTACCACCGCAACTGTTGTGATAGGCCTACTAGTGCAGTTAAGGCTAAGTCTATGAAGGTAATATTTAAGAGAATATTGAAGGCAAATTTGAACTAACAAAAGACACTATGTGCAGTTAGATTGTCAAAATAGCGTATCTTAAGAATTGAGTGGTGTATTAAGTTGGAACTCTCAGAGAATGCTTAAAGGGGAAGACCAGTTTACTAAAAGGCAATATGTGCAGACTACTACTAATACTATTACCAATGCGAAATTTACTAGCTCTACTCCTTCTGTCCAAATATTACTTCTGCTGCACTACTTGTAAGACTAAGATAATTGAGATGAAAATTTCAAGAAGTATCTGAATATACAGGTTATCAAAAGGACATATCAACAATGGCCATATTTTGTTTTATTCCATAAGCATTAACGAAACTTCACTTCTCGACAGAACTTGAGTGTGGTGGCTCTAAAATACACGTACCTAAAGTGTAACTATTAATGCCAGCAAGTGAAACAAAGGCACAAAGCATTGTATTAATTGGCACAGAATATTGAATTTAGGCAAAAACTAAAACACCAGTGACCGTTTAGTGCATTTACATAAATTATTTCGTGTATGGAGTAAGTGGATCGACCTAGTAAAAATTATAATTTTATTGCATAAGTGAAACTGTCAGATTGTTGATCATATTTACATCTTTTTGACACAGTAAAACTGAGGAATCAATTTAATTGATGAAAAATGTATCTTCACTGAAAGTACAACTAAAAAAAAATTCAATTTAGGAGAAAACTATCCATTGCCAGTGAAATGGATGGGGGGGGGGCGGTGCAAACATGTTTTTTAATGTAGGTAGGTAGCAGTTTCGTGGTTTTACTATTTTTTCCAGTGGAACATTTTTTTTTTCAATGAGACTGCCAGAAAAGATGTGTCTCAAAATCTAGAAGGGAGAGGGAAGAAAAATAAGAAATAGTAGCAGACATCGATTCCCTATCAATATTGTAAGCATAAAAAGTACCCATCCTGCTTATTTTGCTTTAAATTCCCCAACAATTTCCTTCAACAAGTATTCGATTTGTTAGAGAAACTCTCTAACAATGTTAGCTAACAGTTTTTAGTTGGGCGTGGGAAAACCCCTTAAGATCACTCCTCTTTTTAAAAAATAAGGTAAACCTTCGAAGATTTGTCATGTTGGATGTGTAAAATTGAGCCTAATGAACTGTATATATTTAAAATTAGCAAAAATTGGTGTGAAATCATAGACCAAATCTTTAGCATTAATGTTTTAAGTTATTACAGTTAAAGTTAAGTGTTATCAAAGTTAAGTGTTTTAAGTATTTGTTAAAGTCCTTGTTTTGGTTGCTATTACCTGAAGTCATTCCTTACCTACAGCCCAACTGTTTGATTTTACACAATGTATTCTACCTGTATTTCGATATCGTTTGAACTCCTAACAACTAGACTATTGTGGGTAAAATCCTAGTTTAGCGACTTTTTGTTATCTTGGAAAGGGGTTAGGTTATGAAAATGAAACTTTCAGGGATGGTTCTACAAACTAAAGTATGTCGCTGGAAATTATTTTGAAGTTTGTACCTTCACTCCTTCTCCCTCTAGAGGGTAGTAACCTTTGATGATCCTTAAAAACCTTTGTGTTATGAAAGTGAAACCTTGTTAAACATACCTTTTGCTCTAATGAAGTGCAAAAAAAAACTGTTTTCAGCTTCTTAACTTTAGAACTTCTTAACCTTAACTTTGACTTTCTCACAACTCTTTTTTTTAAACAATAAAAACTTTAGCGTAAGAGCGAGGCGTGAGGAGGGCACAGCCCCTTTCATATACGGAATAATTTCTGTTCGTTTTAAGATTTAATGTCGCTCCTTACTTTCAGTTTAAAAAACTTTTTTTTTTATTTAAAGGCTGCAAAAGCGGGGGGTTTGGGGGGTGGCAGCCCCCCAACTGTGCCTCCTAATCCCTGTACGTTTTAAGGTTCGACCTTGTAACTCAGCCTCTTTAACTCTTTAGAAAACGTAGTTTTTTTCAAATAATTTTGTAGATAGGAGCTTGAAACCACCGCAGTAGGGTTCTCTGATACGCTGAATATGATGGTGTGATTTTCATTAAGGTTCTATAACTTTTAGGGGGTCTTTCCCCCTTTTTTCGAAAATCAGCCAAATTTTCTCAGGCGCGTAACTTTTGATAGGTAGGACTAAACTTGATGAAAGTTTTATATTTGAAATCAGCATTAAAATTTGATTCTTGTGATGTACCTATTGGTATCAAAATTTCGTTTTCTACAGTTTCGGTTACCATTGAGCCGGGTCGCTCCTTACTTACAGTTCGTTACCACGAACTGTTTGAATAGGCAATTTAAATGACAAAAACTTATTGAGAGAATTGGAAGGGAGAGCATACAAGATGATTTTAAACAAGGTTATAAACTTCAGGTTTAGGGTTTTTGACCTATGGAGATTATGTTGGTGCTTCTTTCAGCAATATGGCACTAAATATAGCACTTTATGATGGTGTCATCAAAATACATTTTGAATTTGGACCCTAGAGGTGAAATATGCCCCCCTTTCCGATAATAAATCCTATATGTAAATTATAGATGAAATGTATACATACAGCCCTGCCCTGAGGTCAGTGGTGGTCGGATGTTCTCAGAGGTTTAGTTTTGGGACCTTTCATGACAATTAAATAAAAAAAACAAGTTTTTTTAACTGAAAGTAAGGAACGACGTTAAAACTTAAAACGAACAGAAATTATTCCGTATATGAAGGGGGCTGTCCCCTCCTCAACGCCTCGCTCTTTACGCTAAAGTTTTTTTATTGTTTAAAAAAATAGAGTTGTGAGAAAGTCAAAACTATAGCGTAAAGAGCGAGGCGTTGAGGAGGGGACAGCCCCCTTCATATACGGAATAATTTCTGTTCGTTTTAAGTTTTAACGTCGTTCCTTACTTTCAGTTCAAAAAACTTGTTTTGTTATTAATTTTGAACGTTTTTGAATTAAAGCAGGTTTTGATTTTGGCTCACCGTACATGAATAATTAAAACAAAATTTGCATATTACAGTTGGTTAAATGGCTTTCTCGAAACTTGTTTAATTTATTTACGAACGTTTTTATTAGTAATAAATATACGTAACTTAGAATTAACTTACGTAACGAACTTCTATATTCATAAATTTTAACACGTATATTAGGGGGTTCGCCCCCTAGTCAATACCCTGCTCTTTAAACTATAGTTCGAATTTTTTTTCCAGTTCTTTAAAAATGACCTCTTAATCACAATCAGTTGATCAGTTGAAAAACTTGTTTTTTTTATTTAATTCCTGATCTTTTTCTTTAATAATGCTGGGAAATCCGGCGCCCCCTTCATAGCAATGTCCCTTCCCCATGAAAACTTCCTTCATGGAAAGATCCTTCCATATAGCCCCCGACCCTCTCCTTCCCCCATCCTACCAGAAAAAATCTCCTCTGAAAAAGTCTGTATACTTCCCAATAACCAATACTATATGTTAACATTGAGTAAAGTTCATAACTTTCAGCCCTCCCCTGGGGACTTTGGGGGATCAAGTCATCCTAAAAGACATTTTTATCATATTTTCGACCATGCTGAACAAAATGGCTATCTCAAAATTTTGATCGGGTGACTTTGGGAAAAAAATGAGCGTGGGAGGGGGCCTAGTTGCCCTCCATTTTTTTTGGTCACTTAAAAAGGGCACTAGAACTTTTAATTTCCGTTCCAATGAGCCCTCCCACGATATTCTAGGACCACTGGGTCGATACGATCACCCCTGGGAAAAAAAAAAAAAAAAAAAAAAAAACAAATAAACACGCATCCGTGATCTTTCTTCTGGCAAAAAAATGGAAAATTCCACATTTTGTAGATAGGAGCTTGAAACCTCTACAGTAGGGTTCTCTGATACGCTGAATATGATGGTGTGATTTTCATTAAGGTTCTATAACTTTTAGGGGGTCTTTCCCCTTTTTTCGAAAATCAGCCAAATTTTCTCAGGCACGTAACTTTTGATGGGTAAGATTAAACTTAATGAAACTTATATATTTGAAATCAGAATTAAAATCTGATTCTTTTGATGTATCTATTGGTATCAAAATCCCGTTTTTTAGAGTTTCGGTTACCATTGAGCCGGGTCGCTCCTTACTTACAGTTCGTTACCACGAACTGTTTGATTGATTATTAAATACATTTATTAAAAGCCTATAGATAGAATAAAGTGCTATTGTAGTTCCTAGGGCTGGGTGGTTATGAATTTCAAAACTCTGTTTAGCTCAAATAGTGAGATCTATCATGTTTTTTGCCCTAAATACAGCATTATTCCAAAGTCTACCCAAATGCCTTAAGTTAAGAACAAGAATTCTAATTCCAATAAGATTTTACGAATTTGTTCACTGTATCTTAGGCTAGCTCTGACACCAATGAAAAAAACAACCAGGAAAGACCCGGTCTGTCATGTACCACCTCACCCAAAAGTAGGTTAAATTACGAAACTAGGTTGCTAATTTAGTCGCTATTTGGTAGTCACTTCCTGTCTGTTTAAATATACCAAAATAGGTTAGAATTTAAATTATTTCTGACCTCAGAATTATATAAAATAAGTCAATTCGCATAGTCGATAAGTCAATTCGCATAGTCGTTTAACATAGTCGAAAATTTAATAAACATGTCTTTGAGGATGACTTAATCCCTCACAGTTCCCGGGGGAAGGGCTGCAAGTTATGAACTTTGCCCAGCATTGTTTACATATAGTATTGGTTAGTGGGAAGTATACAGACGTGTTCAGGAGGGATTTTTTATCTGGTGTGTGTGGGTGGGGGGTTGGAGGAGGGGTTTACAGGGAAGGATCTTTTCATGGAAGATGTTTCCTGTGGGGAAGGGACGTTTCTATGAAGGGGCGCTGGATTTCCCAGCATTATTTAAAAGACGATCAGAAATAAAAAAAAACAAGTTTTTTAACTGAAAGTAAGGAATGACGTTAAAACTTAAAACGAACAGAAATTATTCCGTATATGAAAGGGGCTGTCCCCTCCCCAACGCCTCGCTCTTTACGCTATAGTTTGACTCTATCACACAGCTTTATTTTTTAAAGCAATAAAAACTTTAGCGTAAAGAGCGAGGCGTTGAGGAAGGGACAGCCCTTTTCATATACGAAATAATTTCTGTTCGTTTTAAGTTTTAATGTCGCTCCTTACTTTCAGTTAAAAAAAAAGCTTGTTTTTTTATTTAATTTCGACAAAAGCCTATTCGACTGCTAGCGAGAATGCCTGTTTAAAAGCATACTAAACTGTAACCACAGTTTATAGAATTAGCAGTATGATCATACCCTATCTCACCCATTATAAAAACCCGGACCAAGGTGCGAGTGCTCCAGAGAACGTTTTTGCAGATAGAAACATAAGCGGCATTAGATCTTTTCACGGGTAGACAAGTCAGATTTCTCTTGGACACGAAACAAGTGGAAACCCGCTATTACGAATAATGCACTTTGTAACCATTTCTCATTGATTGACGGAAACAGACTAATTCGCTAATGCAGAAAGAAGTGGGAGGAGCTTTTTGTTCGTACCGAGAATGAAGACCAGAAATGATCTGCGATAAACTTACTGGATAATTCTATAAACTGTGACTGTAACTTAGTTATAATCTATGTGGCCACTGAACCATTTTCTAGTTTTGGGAATCTTGTCATTACTCACTTAAAATAGGCCCTAGAGACCCAGCTGGTGGAAAAATTCGAGCAGTAATTCCATAAAAAAAATCCTGAAGCTCCTTAAGAAACTCCCCGACAAAAAACTGCACCATTTAAATCGGTTTTAGGTGTTTACCCCCCCCCCCCCCCCCGAAAATACATCCTCGCTGAAAGTAAATTATTCCTAAAAATTTGCTCACCACGGAAAATTCCCCAGATAATCCCCCTCTGCAGTAAACTGTCCGTATGTACAGTTGTTGTACATATGTATATACAGTTGCTGTACATACGGACATGTACCATTTCTGTACATAGCAATGGACATATAACAAGACTTAAAAAGGTACTTAAAAACAAAATGCCTAGATTTTTCCGAGGAGAGGACCAGATCCCCTTGGAAGATGCAACCCCGCAGAGAAACTTGAAGCCCCTCAACCCACTTCTCCAGATGCCCTGGCCTCAAAGGTCGTTAATTTCAAACAAAATTTTTTCTTTTGTTCTAACCTCAAATAAAGTGTTCTCTGTCCCTTTCCTTTTCTATAGTCAATTCATTTGTTATCAAAAATGGATTTATCCTGAGAAAGGACTTCGTCTCTATTTCAAAAGCAACTTCTATGTATGCCAGCATTGCACAGGATCACTAGTAGTAAGTAATATGGCTAATTCAGGGGCCGCTCAAAGTATTCGAATGTAGTAAATGGGGGATAGTTAAGGTTCATTGGCACTCTTGTGCCCCAAAACGTATTTAAGTTTTGTGAAATCGCTGCTAGTATGCTCTGAAGAAACAATTTCACATAACTTACTCAAAAAACGTCATTTATAATAGAACTTTTCTTTCAAGATGAAAAAAAATTGTCATGACAAAGTGACATTTTCAAATTAAAAAAAATGACTCAGTGGTAAACCTGCCCTCTTCAAAATTTTGTTTATGTTCCTATTCGTGATTTGGTGTATTTATATGCATAGTTGTTTCAGCTAGAATGTAATAAAAACAAACAAGTTTTTTGAAGTGAAAGTTAAGACTTCCGAATAGAAATCATTCCATATGTAAGGTGGAAAGCGCCTGACCCTGCTGCAAGATCAAGAAGTGACCTTTTATCACCTTGTGGCCTATTGTCCGTTTCTATTTTAAGCGACTTAGCATTATATCTTAAACTTAGAGAAGCATCTAAGAGAGCGACTTAGTCTTCTATTTAAATTGCAAAATAAAGTTAAGAGCGACATTAAAACTTCCGAATAGAAATCATTCCATATGTAAGGTGGAAAGCGCCTGACCCTGCTGCAAGATCAAGAAGTGACCTTTTATCACCTTGTGGCCTATTGTCCGTTTCTATTTTAAGCGACTTAGCATTATATCTTAAACTTAGAGAAGCATCTAAGAGAGCGACTTAGTCTTCTATTTAAATTGCAAAATAAGCAAATTTTTTGTTCAAATAAAACTATTTGTTTGTTTTCTTTATAGCATTCAAGTTCAAGTCGTTATATTTCTTTATTTTTTTATATATATTTGGCAATGAGTTATACTCTGGTCACTGTATTATATGTTTATTGGCCATAACTCCCCCTTTAATTAAAGCAAAATCGGCAGTCCTTTGTTGTTGTTTTTTACCAGATGATCGTACATCTCATCAATCAAAGATATAACTAATTCGGCCCTAGCAATAAGAAAGATCAGTTTCGCTTTGACAAGCAAATATACTTATAGTTATGCTGTTTAATATTTGTAAAAAATTGCTGCTGAACTAACAAAAAAAAATTATACCAGTTTTTGAGGGACTTAACTAACCAAAAACTTTTGATACCAGTTTTCCTTAATAGTTAAGGAAAAATATAAAGGCTTGAAAACCTGGAACGTGCTTTTTCCTAAGACTACAGCGTATCGTCCCCAAAAGCCCTTTAAACTCCTCCTTAATTTTCACCCTTTGTATTTAAGATAGTAATACAGAAAAAGTGGACTAACATTAAATTGACTTTTCTTTTCTACAATTGTCAAAACCGTAACCATATTCTTATGCATAATTTTTTTAATTTTTGTTTTAACTCTATTGTTTTTTTGTTTTTTTATCAGGGCCCCTTTTTTAGATGCATTTAAACCTTTAAAATGTGAGCTATAAATGATGTTCTATAATATTATGTTTTTTGTTGTTGTTGCTGTTGTTGTTTTTTACAGAAATTGTCTTAAATTCTACTCCGGAAAGGTAAAAAGATCTTGAGAGGTCAGATTGCAAACTTAATTAATTTAGTTTAAGAACATGTATTTATAATGAATGTAACTAAATGGGCCTCAGCACTTTCGAGAAAAAGAACTGAGAGAACATGAAGAAGAGTTCAAAAGTTAAGACATTTTGAGAGAAAGGGACTGGGAGAGAAGAGAAAGTTGGTATTGACTGGTAAAGATTTTTATAACTAAACTGTTTTACACAAGACAGAAGTTACACAATACAAACAGGCCTATTACATCGTTCATTGTTTTAAGTTTATGTTATTTGTATTCGAATAATACTGTTGATGTCATCGCTTTACCAATTTCACCTAAATTGGCAATACACTGAGAATTGACTTGTGTCTTAGAAGCAAGATTTTGACCTCTTGGGAAATTTTGGTAAGAAGTTCTAATATGTTGGGACTCCGTTGTTGTTTAGTAAGTCAAAGACCCAAAAACAAAAGCTTCTGCTTTCGGATACAGAAGTGTCGTATAACAATTTGATCTTTGACCAAATCCAATTATCCGGCCGTCGTGTGGGCATAGCTTTTCCATGCATCTCAAGTGCTTTCCCATGCATTTTGATGAATAATGGTATGGAAGCTCGTCATTATGTCCACATTAGCTGCAGTGGATCTCTATGGACTTGATTGTTGGTATATTCCGTGAATTGGATTTGATTGGCAGCGGATCCGATTTTTCACTTTTGGATTTTTAAACTTCCACCTTTGGTATGTAGCGCAGCAATTTTTCTGGAATTGACTTAATTATTTGGAATGTATCGCCAAGTTTCAAATTTTCAAGCAGTGTCAGAACTTCAGCAACTGGGAATTGTTGTATGTTAATCATTCCCAAAATTTCTAAGGATGCCATGGATCTTCCTTCCGGATTTCTTAACGTCCAGCTATAAAATGTTTTTGAAAAACCATCCCATTGTTCAACTTTTGAGTCTTTCAAAACGTCACAGCAAATTTTGGAAAACTCTTTAAATTCTTCGATCGTGAACAAATCAACAAAACATGGTGCCTTTTGCCCTGCAGTAACGATTGGAATAAGTTCTTTTAAAGCAGTCATCTTGGACTTTTGACTGTTATAAATGGAAAAAACATTCCCGAGGGCTTCTATATCTCCCGTTTCTCTGTAAATATGAATTACCTTCTCAGCAGCTTCTTCCCGAATACATAGAAAATTATATTTCTCAACAATATATTCAAAAGCATCCTTGTCCACTTCCTGGAAACACAAAACTGTTTCACCTGTATAACACTGGATGATAAATTCCATTGTCATAAAATGGACATCATCTGCCATAACTGTATTTGTCTCCTTCTCGAGAAAGTCATTTTCAAACATGCACTTAAATACATCACTCACTATTGTTAATAGACTCTTCTTAGCCGTAACGTCACCACCATTGCATCGAATAGTAACTATGGTGCTGTCACTACTAGTTAATTTTCTTAAAAGGGACGTGAAAGGTGACGGAATTTCAGCCATTTCTGTCAGCACTTGACATAAGCCAGTTCTTTTCCAGTTGATGACAGGGAGTCTGTAAAAAGAAATAGCTCAGTTAAGATGAACAGGTGCTACTGCTCATAGAAAAATAGAAGCATTTTCAAAGGTATTTAAGGAAAAGTCGTGTTTGCATATAAACTTTTTCAGGCGATGCTGGTCAAGTTTTAGATTAACAAAAATGATAGCGAACTGAAAGTAAGGAGTGACACATTCCAATATTAACTGAAACTCTAAAAAAACGGAATTTTGATAATAATTGATACATCGAAAGAATCGGCTTCTTATATGCTGATTTCAAATACATAAAGTTCATTAACTTTAAGCCTGTGAAAATTTATCTGATTTTTGAAAAATGGAAACAGCCCCAAAGAGTAAAGCAATCTTAATGAAATCCACACCATCATAATCAGCATATGTGAAAACCCTACTGTAGAGGTTTCAAGCACCTGTCTAAAAAAGAAAATGTTAATTTTGTTTTTTTGTCCGAAGAAAGATCACGGATGCGTGCATTTTATTTTATTTTTTATTATTATTTTTTCGCCAGGGTGACCTTATCTAACCACTGGCCCTAGAAGATTGGGAGAGGGGTCACTCGAACGAATATCAAAAGTTCTAGTGGTCTTTTTAAGCTACCCAAAAGATTGAGTGGCAACTAGCCTCCCTCTCATGCCCCTTCCCCCCCCCCCCCCCAAAGACATGAGATAAAAACCAGAGCTAACCATTCGATTCAGCATAGTTGACATGTTCAATAACTGTGGCAAGTTTTTCGACTGAAAGTAAGGAGCAACATTAAAACTTAAAAGAGCAAAAATTATGCCATATATGAGGGGGACTACCCCTTTCTCAGCCGTCGCTCTTTACGCTAAGGTTTGACTTTTTGTCACAATTCTTTAAAAAATAGACTGGTCAAACTCATGGGCCGTTGAATTGGAGGGAGATGTGTTCTCCCTCCAAGACTTTTTTTTATTAAATCAGTAGACCTACCACAAGGGCTTGTTATGCGATTCATCCAAATTTTTCCAAAAGTATAACTACTGATTACGGTCACTGCATATGCTACCGAAATATCTAGTGCTTTTGTGAAATTTATCAATGTCTATTAAAAGGATTTTTATCTCTATTTAAACTTTTATTTATCGTCAATTTGTAGCAATAACTACAAGTTTTATTGACAGTCAATTGTTATCTGCAACCCTTTGGCTAATTAAAGCCGTGTTTTCGTTTTTTTTTTTACCGATAAAACACCAAAAAAATCAGCCAACTAGAAACCCCATTTTCTGTTGCATTAAGAAAAACATGTTTTCTCACAGTTTTGTTGGTTGAAATGCTTGCAGTCTCTCTGCAAAACAAAAACGAGGTTTAAGACTGAGAAATGCAGCATTTAACAAAGAGGAAAATTGAGATTGAAGTCCTTACTTCCGTATTGAAAAGTGTGCTTTATCTCCATTGGTTTATATTTGTGTATATTTTTTTAGATGATTCCATAGATTTTTATTCCTGTGGATCTCAACACTGCCCCCCCCCAAAAAAAAAAAATCTGTCCTGTTTTTTCAGAACACAAGCCAATTTTTTTTTTTGGGGGGGGGGGGTGTCCTTGGATTTTTGCATTCTACACCATTAGAGAGCAATTGGAAAATTCTTCAAGTTACTCCGTTTATTATGTATCTGTAAAGAAAACTTACTTTTTATTGCATTGCCATCAATCATTTTATCGATTTACTGTAAACTATGTTTCCATTTTGTCTTTATGTATAACCGTCGAGATTCATTAAAAGTTCTGAGCTGCTGGAAATGGGGTGAAGGAAAAGGAAAACTACTATTAATACTACTCCTGTAAAACAACGGAAAACTTCAGCCGGTAAATAAGATACTGCGGGGGGGGATTAGCAAAAAAATTAGTCTCTGTCCAAAAGTATATCGCCAAGTTTCAAATTTTCAAGCAGTGTCAGAACTTCAGCAACTGGGAATTGTTGTATGTTAATCATTCCCAAAATTTCTAAGGATGCCATGGATCTTTCTTCCGGATTTCTTAACGTCCAGCTATAATATGTTTTTAAAAAACCATCCCATTGTTCAACTTTTGAGTCTTTCAAAACGTCACAGCAAATTTTGGAAAACTCTTTAAATTCTTCGATCGTGAACAAATCAACAAAACATGCCTTTTGCCTTTTGCGCTGCCTTTTGCGGTGCCTTTTGCGCTGCACCAACGATTGGAATAAGTTCTTTTAAAGCAGTCATCTTGGACTTTTGACTGGTATAAATGGAAAAAACATTCCCGAGGGCTTCTATATCTCCCGTTTCTCTGTAAATATGAATTACCTTCTCAGGAGCTTCTTCCCGAATACCTTGAAAATTATATTTCTCAACAATATATTCAAAAGCATCCTTGTCCACTTCCTGGAAACACAAAACTGTTTCACCTGTATAACACTGGATGATAAATTCCATTGTCATAAAATGGACATCATCTGCCATAACTGTATTCGTCTCCTTCTCGAGAAAGTCATTTTCAAACATGCACTTAAATACATCACTCACTATTGTTAATAGACTCTTCTTAGCCGTAACGTCACCACCATTGCATCGAATAGTAACTATGGTGCTGTCACTACTAGTTAATTTTCTTAAAAGGGATGTGAAAGGTGACGGAATTTCAGCCATTTCTGTCAGCACTTGACATAAGCCAGTTCTTTTCCAGTTGATGACAGTGAGTCTGTAAAAAGAAATAGCTCAATTAAGATGAACAGGTGCTACTGCTCATAGAAAAATAGAAGCATTTTCAAAGGTATTTAAGGAAAAGTCGTGTTTGCATTTAAACTTTTTCAGGCGATGCTGGTCAAGTTTTAGATTAACAAAAATGATAACGAACTGAAAGTAAGGATTGACACATTCCAATATTAACTGAAACTCTAAAAAAACGGAATTTTGATAACACTTCATACATCGAAAGAGTTGGCTTCTTATATGCTGATTTCAAATACATAAAGTTCATTAACTTTAAGCCTGTGACTGATTTTTGAAAAAATGGAAACAGCCCCAAAGAGTAAAGCAATTTTAATGAAATCCACGCCATCATAATCAGCATATGTGAAAACCCTACTGTAGAGGTTTCAAGCATCTGTCTAAAAAAAAAATGCTAAATTTTGTTTTTTTTTTGCCCGAAGAAAGATCACGGATGCGTGCATTTTATTTTATTTTTATTATTATTTTTTCGCCAGGGTGACCTTATCTAACCACTGGCCCTAGAAGATTGGGAGAGGGGTCACTCGAACGAATATTAAAAGTTCTACTGGCATTTTTAAGCTACCCAAAAGATTGAGTGGCAACTAGCCCTCTCATGCCCCTCCCCCCCCCCAAAGACATGAGATAAAAACCAGAGCTAACCATTCGATTCAGCATAGTTGACATGTTCAATAACTGTGGCAAGTTTTTCGACTGAAAGTAAGGAGCAACATTAAAACTTAAAAGAACAAAAATTATGGCATAGATGAGGGGGACTACCCCTTCCTCAGCCGTCGCTCTTTACGCTAAGGTTTGACTTTTGTCACAATTCTTTAAAAAATAGACTGGTCAAACTCATGGGCCGTTGAATAGGAGTGAGATGTGTTCTTAAAGAACTTTATGACTTAAGTATAAAGAGTGGGATTGAGGAAGGGATAATCCCCTCATATACGGCAAAATTTATGTTTGTTTTATGATTTAATGTTTCTCCTTACTTTTAATCGAAAGACTTTTTTTTATTAAATCAGTACCAGAAGGGCTTGTTATGCGATTCATCCAAATTTTTCCAAAAGTATAACTACTGATTACGGTCACTGCATATGCTACCGAAATATCTAGTGCTTTTGTGAAATTTATCAATGTCTATTAAAAGGATTTTTATCTCTATTTAAACTTTTATTTATCGTCAATTTGTAGCAATAACTACAAGTGTTATTGACAGTCAATTGTTATCTGCAACCCTTTGGGTAACTAAAGCCGAGTTTTCGTTTTTTTTTACCGATAAAACACCAAATAAATCAGCCAACTAGAAACCCCATTTTCTGTTGCATTAAGAAAAACATGTTTTCTCAGTTTTGTTGGTTGATCTGCTTGCAGTCTCTCTGCAAAACAAAAACGAGGTTTAAGACTGAGAAATGCAGCATTTAACAAAGAGGAAAATTGAGATTGAAGTCCTTACTTCTGTATTGAAAAGTGTGCTTTATCTCCATTGGTTTATATTTGTGTATATTTTTCTAGATGATTGCATAGATTTTTATTCCTGTGGATCTCAACACTGCCCCCCCCCCAAAAAAAAAAAATCTGTCCTATTTTTTCAGAACACAACCCAAATTTTTTTGGGGGGAGGGGTCCTTGGTTTTTTGCATTGTACACCGTTAGAGAGCAATTGGAAACTTCTTCAAGTTACTCCGTTTATTATGCATCCGTAAAGAAAACTTACTTTTTATTACATTGCCATCTATCATTTTATCGATTTACTTCAAACTATATTTCTATTTTGTCTTTATGTATAACCGTCGAGATTCATTAAAAGTTCTGAGCTGCTGGAAATGGGGTGAAGGAAAAGGAAAACTACTATTAAAACTACTCCTGTAAAACAACGGAAAACTTCAGCCGGTAAATAAGATACTGCGGGGGGGGGGGATAAGCAAAAAAAATTAGTCTCTGTTGCTGAAATAGTTGCTATCCTAAGACTTTGACAGCAAAATTTGACTTATCTTGCAGGCAAGAAAAAGGCCCAGAATGAAAGGAGACTCTCCTCGAGCAAGCAACTGTTCTTCAATAGCTATTAGAGAACCCGAAAAGCATGTTTCCGATTTGCAGCTCTCCGGGGATGTTTTCAGTATCCGAGAGTTTCCCAAAAGAAATTTGGGCTCTCTGAAACCTCCCAAAAATTCATGTTAAGAAAATTGGCCATTTGTTTTTGGTGTTAACGTTTCAATATTTAGAACCATTCAATTCTAAAATGTATATAATAATGTACTAATATTGGTGATCCGAATTCCAAGTTTAGATTAAAAAGGCTCTATAGTATACCTGGATGAACAACACTGAGATAAGAAATGGATATAAAAAAGGCGTGTGTAATCCTACAGTCTTAGAGGTATGAAAAAGATATAAAAGCCACAATCTCGCTAGTTTAAATTGTTTACACCAGCATTTTCTAAACTAGGAGGCGCGCCTTCTTAGGGAGGCACAGACTAGTCTAAGGGGAGGTGCAAACATTAGCCGGGATTGACAAGAAAATCTAATGAAAGTTAAATTTACGCAGTCGCACAAAATAGCTTAACCCTTTTGCGATGCTGCTAAACTCTCCTTTCAGGACGATGAATTAGACGATCTTTGCGATTAATTATTTTCTCAGATTCTACTACTGCTACTACTAACAAACTCAACGCAGAACCAAGCCGCCTAAGGCCAACACAGCTACGCACGTTCCTCATCCATCCCAATTTATTCAAAGCCTCCATCTTTACACCCTCCCAGGAAGATCCCATTCCTGGGTTATAACTAGATTGTTATACCTACAAAATTGTGGCAGTCTGTAGCCATTACTGTTCTTGTTTCCCTACACCAAACTTACCAAGGCTAGGATACCATCTGTCTCTATTTCTGCCGGCATGGGCGTTAAAATACCCTAATAGAAACACCGTATTTCTACCTTGGGCCTGTCTATCTGCTCCTCTGACTGTAAGTAAAATTAATCTGAGTCACCAGTATCTCCGTCAGTCGGTTCTACAGTTGCATATACTACTATAACTGATACCCTGAACTTTTTAGTCATAAAATGAGTGATTAGTATCCTATTATTAATACCTTCCCAGCCTAAACAGGACTTAGCAGCTTCCTTATTCATTATGAACCCTACTCCCTGTTTATATACCCCACCCTTCCTGCATAAGTAAATAAATTCTATATGACCTACTTTCTTGCTTGCTACCCCTGGAATATGAGTTTCTGAAACTCCTAATAAGTCCACTTCGAATCGTCTGAATTCGTCAGTCAAAATGTCGACCACTGTAGACTGTAGCGTCTTCTTTTTCCAAACATGATACACATTTGATACCGCGCGTATCGTCCCTGGCAATATACGTCATAACCTTAGTTTAGTTTCAATAAGCTCATCGTGATGTCTAGATCGGAAACAATTGTCATTGCGCGTGTATGAAGGCGGAGTATGAATCTTGTGTGGTTTTAAATCTGTTTCACATTTTTTTTTTTTTTTCAAACCCACCTCCTCTCCTCTCGGTGACATGATAATCTTTTTCACTTAATTTTAAACTTTAATGCAACCTACACTAATTTAAAAACAACTTTTATTTTTTGAAATTTGGATTTGAGTAGCCAAACATAATTGACAAAGACAAGGTATACTACAAAAAAATTCAAAACCGCAAAAAAGTACCATTCCCGGTTTAGCAGGGTGCCCTTCTGCCATAGGGCACCCCTTTCACCGTGGAAATACATTAATAATAGACAAATAATTTTCATAAAACCTTGTTCTCAATCAACTATACATCATCCTCCATCCTCCCAACCTTCCCTCAACCCGAAAACAAACCTAGGAGGAGTAGAAAGCTGTGCTCTTACAATATCTTTAGGCACGCCATTCTAATCCTTCTTTTATAACAAACAAATAAACTACTAAAAACTTTTTAATACCCATTTGGCTACTCAAAAATCAAACAAAAACCAACAAAAAAAATAATATGATTTATCATAATGCTAACATCAATTCCTCAATTTTTGTTTTTAATAATTTAAAACAAGTAAATCAAAATTTTCAAATTTAAAACTCAATTTTATTCATTTATTCCACATCTACTCTGTCCCTCCATACTCGACTCCGTCTCAAGTCATCTACAAAACTTTCAAGCCAAACATTCGCCAAAGGTATTTTCACCTGCTTCTGACATTTCCGCATTTTCCACACATGCATGCTAACACTTGTCACTAACAAACACAGCGCATAATTCCTCTGCTCACCTTTAACACAAAATGGCAGCTTTAGAGCTTTTTCTTTTCTTCTACAGACGTTGTTTTTATTCCTTCATTTTCTAATATTTCCAATAATCTTTGGGGTAATCCACCGTTCGAGGGGCATTGAATCAATTCGTGCAATAGTCCGTCAAGCACTTCGTCTCCACACATCAAACTAGTAGGCGTTTGAGTTTTCAATATGCGACTAACTCTATCACTAAAGGGTAATATTCCGTGAATCATGCAGTACACAAACTCTTTCTGTTCATAACTTAACGGCAATTCACTTAGATTTTTAAAAGATAACTGAAAATCAATGAACGGCTCCTTTTCTCTAGGTCTATAATTCGGTTCTTTCTCACTTCTAAAAACATCCCGCGATATCTTCTTTAGTCCCTCCTTTCCCAAGTCACATCTCAGTGCTCCCAATTCCTTTGCTTTCTTCAGGGGGCTGACAATCCATCGCAGAGGGGTCGGAATTTTTTTTGCTCAATTTTGTCACCTTTTCCTCTGCATCCTCATTCACTATAGGGAGAAACCACTGCCTCATAATTGCAGTTGATGGCTCCTCATTAACCACATTTTCTTTAACGGAGAGTATAGCCTTTGTCGATACTGTATATTGTGTCTACTGTCACGTCGACAGGATAGTTATTTTTTTAACTTCGTAACACCCCAAGTTCCAATTTTCATATTCTTTAAATCATTGAAATTCTTTTGGCCTCAGGAAAAGCAATGGCCCCGGACACCAGTGCAGGACGGGGACCAACATATCTTCTCAAATCTACACCGAAGTGCTTAGGCTGGCTTAAAACCAGACAGCAAAGAGTCCCTCGAACCTCCAATTGAATGGATGCTTTGTGCAATCCTGGGCCCATTTTAGTCACAACTTGGTGATGCTCTTCTATCAACAAGAGTCGAAATCATGCACAGACAATCTGAACCATATTACCTCCAACTCATTATATATTCATGCATAAGCTACTACGGGGAGGCAACGTATAGTAGATAAATTAGCTAGGAAGAGGTTTTTCAACCCGAAAACGCCCACCAAAACAGACCCATCCCAGAGAATTATCCATTAATCAGAATCTTGTTAGCAAGATCTTGCAAGAGGGGTTGAACTGTATTTAACATAACTAAATAATAATAAATAATAATAGTAATAAACGTATAATAAATTTTTATAATAATAAATATAAAATAATAAATACAACAAAAAAAAATAATAAATATGATAATAATAAATATGTAATAATAATAATAGTTGTGGAAGATTCAAGGAATGCAAGTTGTCTTTATTTTGAAACTTTTCCATTTTTATTTCTTACTGTTTTCTGGCACTCTTCATGGGATGTATTCAATGGTGAATTGGGGTCGTAAATCCTTGAGGTCCCAGCCAAAATTAGTTTTAAATAATATTTCTTTGTATACCACGGTAAATACAAGCCAATTCAGCCTCTGTTCTTTTATATATCCCTACGATTCCAACCGCAAGCACTTAAAAAGCCACCACAATGACAATAGAGAAGCAGAGCATTGCTTTCAGACAGGACGTATTTGTGCCATTTAAGTACTTTCTTTAGATGGTTGTGCATTGAATTTTTAAAATCAGTGCATTTTCCCAGAGTTATGTTTTGAAAAATTGTAGTTCTGGTGTTTTTTTGCTCCAAAACGGTGCATTTTCGCTTTTATAGCTGCGCTATCTTATATCAGACATCTTGTAACACTGTATCCTACATTTTCGATAAGGCGAACCCACAGGGCTATTTCAAACTCTTTGAAAGAGTTTGCTGGTGGCATGGTGACAACTTCTTCGTGGAACTTCTTGGAGTTTCCTTTCGTGGCAATAAGGTTTTGCTCTCAAAAAATTTGTTCTGTTGAATTTTTAGAGATGAACTTCTTTAACGGACTCCTTGAATAGTTTATCTGATAAACATCTTAGATGATATATCCTCTGTTACATTTCATGATTGGATCTATAGCTTTTTTGAGTCCTTTAAAATGACATCAGAGATTTCAAACAGGTTCAATGGCATGTCTGGGTTGGCATTAATTGTTTTCAAAACGTCAGATAGCAGAGTCGTTCTGTCAACTTGATTATGTGAATAATCGTAGAAAAACAAACACAACTTAAAAAAAATAGGGAAATTTTTTCCAAGACAGTGCAATTTAAATCGGTGAATATTTCGGCCCTATGTCCAAGGGCCGTCTTCAGCACAACATTAAAGAAAAAATGTATATAAAAACAAACTTACATTAAAATACGAAGTTTAAAACTAAAAATGCTTTTAAAAAACGCTTTTAAAAAACCTTTAAAATAGCCCCAGTATCCTTACTTCACGAAGTTCAGCCAGGACTGATAAATAAAATGATTAGAGAGGATGAATTCATTCAAACGAAATAAAATGAAATTATTAACTGCAAGTTTTCAAAGCTAATCTTGCTTTTTTAGCAGCTAGTCTTAAAGGCCTTTTTGTAACGGGTTCAATACTATTGTCAATTGGTTTAATAAAATATTTTGTAAGATCATTTTTAATTAAATTTGAGTATAAAGAATTCAGTGAATATTCTCCTAAGTCCCTATTTAAGGAAATATTTTTATTTATTTTGAGCCTAATTTCGATTGATTCCCGGACCACCTGTTTTATCCCCAAATCACTACTAATGAGAGAAGATTTTTCAAAAAGTATTGTGTGGCTGGGATTATCAAATATATGGCTAGCTAAAGCAGAATCAAAGGAGTTATTAGAATTATTAGCAATTAACGCTTTGTCTATGTCTTCTTTATGCTGGTGTATCCGTTTTTCTAGATTCTGATGAGTTCTGCCAACGTAGTAATTGCCACAATCGCATGGTATTTGATAAACCCCTCTTTGGCGAGTAATTGGGGTTTTATCTTTACCGGAGTTAAAGAAATTTGTGATTTTAAAATTATTGGTGAAAACTAAATACAGATTGTTTTTTGTGCAAATATTTTTTGTTTTTGTGGTGATTCTTGGGATGTACGGAAGATAGATTATATTAGAGGGTTTTTCCGGAGCCTCACATTGTGAAATATCGTTGATTTTACGAAAATGTCTTTTTAGTCTATGGTTAATCGTATTATTGACAAAAGGAATGGGGTATCCGTTGCCAAAAAGAATATCTCTGATAAAATTTATTTCTGCTTTTATGTATGAATCGGAGCAAATGTTCAGGGCACGGTCAATGAGAGAAGTTACAACTGCTCTTTTAAATTGTGGGGGGGGGAATTGAATTAAAATGAAGATATCTATTGTCTTGTGTTGGTTTTCTATAGATAGTGAAGTCAAAATTATTAGCATCACGGATAATTAGCACATCTAAAAATGGTAGTTTATTTTCAAATTCAATTTCTAGGGTAAACTGCAAATTTCTATCATAAGTATTAAGATGATCTAGGAAACCTCGAAGTTCAGTTTCCCCATAATTCCAAAGTGAAATTACGTCATCCATGTAACGACCCCAATAGAAATGTTTTAAAAAATAAGAATTTAATGCCCAATTTTCAAGGTTCTCGACATAAATATTAGCCAGTAGGCCGGATAGAGCTGCTCCCATTGGTAACCCATTTATTTGTTGATAAAAAGAATCACGAAACTGAAAATACATTGAAAACTTATTACAGATTTTAACAAGATTAAATAAAACTTCACCATCAATCCCTGTCGCTAAGTCTTCGATTAAGTGATAATTTTCTTCTATTTTGGTTTTTAATAATTGCTCAGAAGTAGCCACATCTATATTCGTGTACATGGAAACAATATCAAAACTACTAATTATTGTGTTTTCTGAAATACTTGTGTTATTAAGTTTTTTCACCAAATCTGCCGAATTACTGATGTAGGAATGTTGTGAATACAGTAAAGGTTTGAAAGCTGTGCAAAGCCATTTTCCAATATTGGAAGCGGGGGCTTTAGTACATGCTACGATAGGTCTTAGGGGAATACCTTGTTTATGCAGTTTTGGTAAGCCGTAAAATTTTGGGCAGAAACTACCACGGGGGTAAAATTTGTTGTATAATTGTGGTGTGATTTCACCATTCTGTTTTAGCTCTTTTAATTCATTTATAATATTATTAGTAAATTGATCAGTAGGATCATGAGTGATCGGTTTGTATGTACTTGTGTCTTAAAAGTGAAAAGATTTTGTTGTCATAGTCTGCCGTATCCATGACAACGAGTGAGTTGCTTTTGTCTGCTTTGGTTATTATAATAGATGGGTCTTTGCGGAGGTTAGATAATATTTTTATGTCTTGCAAATTTTTTCGTGTGAAAGTGGTAGGAGACTTAGCTTTTTTTTGGCTATTATAAAGGGTATTTATGAGACAAGACCTAACTTCATCAGGGTTTGAAACAGATGGGTAGTATTTATGCAAAGCGGACTCTAAAGAGGAGACTATATCCGCCACGGGAACCTGTTTCGGCAGAAAAGAGAATTTTGGGCCTTTTTCCAGTGTTTCAATTTCCTGGGTTTCAAATGTTCTAGAAGATAGATTAACCATACCGGGTCCAGGAGTGAATCTTGGAGAATAAATACGGTTCCTCATCGAAGATTCCTCTCTCAATTTTTCCAATTTTGTATAAAGTCGTTCCTTTGACAAGCGAAAATCATGGCGAAACAAATTCCTTTCTAATCTAACAACTTGAGAAAAATCAACAGTGGACAGGTTTTCAAACAAAAAATTTTCGAGAGATTTTCTTTTTGAGGAAATGATATGTCTTTTTTGCTTTTTGTCCTTAATAATATGGACTAAGGTTTTTAATTGTAGTGTATGAGCAAATTGCCCTTCTTTCCGGGTATTTAGATGTAGTTTATATCTTAAAGACTTTGGAATAAGATTTTCGTTTCTGCAGGATTCTAAAAATTTTTGTTGATTAATATAATAATATTTGCATGTTTTTTACCTAAACTAATAAAATAAAAAATATCATAGGTCAACTGCTCCCCATAAACTAGACGCAAATATTGACGAAGACCACACTGCCTTTCCATATCAAACAAACACAACTTAAAAACAGTAGGGAATTTTTTTCCAAGACAGTGCAATTTAAATCGGTGAATATTTCGGCCCTTTGTCTTGGAAAAAATTTCCCTATTGTTTTTAAGTTGTGTTTGTTTGATATGGAAAGGCAGTGTGGTCTTCGTCAATAATCGTAGAAAAATGTACGTTTTGGTTACACAATGGCAACAAACAATTCTTAATATAAGGTGGTTATGAGGTGACCTCTATCGGACCTATTAGACGTCTTATGCGAGGCTACAACCCGTCACAAAGTTGTAGAAAACGATGGTCTAGCACTAACAGTCTTACTACGATGCAATCATGAACGCCCCATCGGCAGGTGGGGAAGGACTTTAGAGGCTTTTATGATGCAGATATAGAATTAATCACAGTTTGAGATAAATGAGACATGACACCTTCAAGATTACTAGGGCCAGTATAATGTCTTGCTTTTCGTTTTTGCTGTTTTTTCAATCCTCCTGTTCTACATATTCTTTTGTATTTAAAGAATAAACACACAGAATCAAAGATCATTTTCAGTTCCATCACATGTAGCATAAATGCCTTGCAATGGTTAGCATTATACGAACCGGGATGAGCGTAGGAAAATATAAAACAAACAATTTTAAGTGACTCCAAACTCATCGAATCCTCAGTTAAATTCTACAGCCAAAAAGGTGAATGAAAGTCAAAACTGCTCACGTTGGTCTGCTATCGCACACAGAGGGTAGATCTTCCTTGGCTTCAACAGGTCCAGATACTTCAGCGGGGACAGTCGGTGATGTACTGGTAGAGGGTCCTTCGCCTTCCACAACCGTTGGTGGTATTCTCCTCGCGCCTAAAACGTGCGAATGTCTTCGAAAATCACGCTGTGACGGTCGGTGCTCAAAGTGAAGAGTCCTCCGAGACCTAGATGTCATCATAGTCTGGAACTCCGTTCTCCCCCTGTATGAGTATGGAACTTAAAGACGTTTCTACAAAAGTAATGAAAGCTATAAACTACATAAAAAACAGTTTATTATATAAGAGATTATTTACAAAGCTGTGTGACAACATGGGAGCTAATTACACCTCGCTTTTGTACTATTATGAAGAACGCTGGCTATCCCCTGCCAAAATGATTCAGAGGATACAGAAAGTATAAATTGCAATTTTTATAAAAAAAAAAAATGAAAACGAGAACGCAAGTATGCTTAGGGATAGTAATTTAATTATCAAACTGACATGTTTGGTGAATATGGTGAATATCCTAGGAAAATTAAGCTTTTTGAATATTTCAATTTAAGGGCTAAAGATGCATCTGTTGATTAAAAAAAGTAATGTGAAATATTATTTCACTTATATTTCTTCTTTTTTTTATATATATTTGGCAATGAGTTATACTCTGGTCACTGTATTATATGTTTATTGGCCATAACTCCCCCTTTAAACAAAACAAAATCGGCAATCCTTTGTGTTTTTTTTTACCAGATGATCGTACATCATCAATCAAAGATATAACTAATTCGGCCCTAGCAATAAGAAAGATCAGTTTCGCTTTGACAAGCAAATATACTTATAGTTATGCTGTTTAATATTTGTAAAAAATTGCTGCTGAACTAACAAAAAAAATTTATACCAGTTTTTGAGGGACTTAACTAACCAAAAACTTTTTTTTTTTTTACCAAAAACTGTTTTTTTTTTTTTTTTTTTTTTTTTTTTTTACCAGATGATCGTACATCTCATCAATCAAAGATATAACTAATTCGGCCCTAGCAATAAGAAAGATCAGTTTCGCTTTGACAAGCAAATATACTTATAGTTATGCTGTTTAATATTTGTAAAAAATTGCTGCTGAACTAACAAAAAAAATTTATACCAGTTTTTGAGGGACTTAACTAACCAAAAACCTTTTTTTTTTTTACCAAAAACTGTTTTTTTTTGTTTTGTTTTTTACCAGATGATCATACATCTCATCAATCAAAGATATAACTAATTCGGCCCTAGCAATAAGAAAGATCAGTTTCGCTTTGACAAGCAAATATACTTATAGTTATGCTGTTTAATATTTGTAAAAAATTGCTGCTGAACTAACAAAAAAAATTTATACCAGTTTTTGAGGGACTTAACTAACCAAAAACTTTTTTTTTACCAAAAACTGTTTTTTTTTTTTGTTTTTTTTTTACCAGATGATCGTACATCTCATCAATCAAAGATATAACTAATTCGGCCCTAGCAATAAGAAAGATCAGTTTCGCTTTGACAAGCAAATATACTTATACTTATGCTGTTTAATATTTGTAAAAAATTGCTGTTGAACTAACAAAAAAAATTTATAACAGTTTTTGAGGGACTTAACTAACCAAAAACTTTTTTTTTTTACCAAAAACTTTTTTTTTTTTTACCAGATGATCGTACATCTCATCAATCAAAGATATAACTAATTCGGCCCTAGCAATAAGAAAGATCAGTTTCGCTTTGACAAGCAAATATACTTATAGTTATGCTGTTTAATATTTGTAAAAAATTGCTGCTGAACTAACAAAAAAAATTTATACCAGTTTTTGAGGGACTTAACTAACCAAAAACTTTTGATACCAGTATTCCTTAATAATTAAGGAAAAATATAAAGGCTTGAAAACCTGGAACGTGCTTTTTCCTAAGACTACAGCGTAACGTCCCCAAAAGCCCTTTAAACTCCTCCTTAATTTTCACCCTTCGTATTTAAGATAGTAATACAGAAAAAGTGGACTAACATTAAATTGACTTTTCGTTTCTACAATTGTCAAAACCGTAACCATATTCTTATGCATTATTTTTTTTAATTTTTGTTTTACCTCTATTTTTTTTTTTATCTGGGCCCCTTTTTTAGATGCATTTAAACCTTTAAAATGTGAGCTATAAATGATGTTCTATAATATTACCTTTTTGTTGTTGTTGCTGTTGTTGTTTTTTACAGAAATTGTCTTAAATTCTACTCTGGAAAGGTAAAAAGATCTTGAGAGGTCAGATTGCAAACTTAATTAATTTAGTTTAAGAACATGTATTTACAATGAATGTAACTAAATGGGCCGCAACACTTTCGAGAAAAAGAACTGAGAGAACATGAAGAAGAGTTCGAAAGTTAAGACATTTTGAGAGAAAGGGACTGAGAGAGAAGAGAAAGTTGGTATTGACTGGCAAATATTTTTATAACTAAACTGTTTTACACAAGACAGAAGTTACACAATACAAACAGATCTTTTACATCGTTAATTGTTTTAAGTTTATATTATTTGTATTCGAATAATACTGTTGATGTCATCGCTTTACAAATTTCACCTACATTGGCAATACACTGAGAATTGACTTGTGTCTTAGAAGCAAGATTTTGAGCTCGTGGGAAATTTTGGTAAGAAGTTCCAATATGTTGGGACTCCGATGTTGTTTAGTAAGTCAAAGGCCCAAAAACAAAAGCTTCTGCTTTCGGATACAGAAGTGTCGTATAACAATTTGAACGTTGACCCAGGTTAATCATCTGTCCGCCGTGTGGGCATATTGTCCTTATGCATGTCAAGTGCTTTCCCATGCATTTTGATGAATAATGGTATGGAAGCTCGTCATTATGTCCACATTCGCTGCAGTGGATCTCCCTGGACTTGATTTTAGGTATATTCCGTGAATTGGATTTGATTGGCAGCGGATCCGATTTTTCACTTTTGGATTTTTCAACTTCCACCTTTAGTATGTAGCGCAGCAATTTTTCTGGAATGGACTTAATTATTTGGAATGTATTGCCAAGTTTCAAATTTTCAAGCAGTGTCAGAACTTCAGCAACTGGGAATTGTTGTATGTTAATCATTCCCAAAATTTCTAAGGATGCCATGGATCTTCCTTCTGGATTTTTTAACGTCCAGCTATAATATGTTTTTAAAAAACCATCCCATTGTTCAACTTTTGAGTCTTTCAAAACGTCACAGCAAATTTTGGAAAACTCTTTAAATTCTTCGATCGTGAACAAATCAACAAAACATGCCTTTTGCCTTTTGCGCTGCCTTTTGCGGTGCCTTTTGCGCTGCACCAACGATTGGAATAAGTTCTTTTAAAGCAGTCATCTTGGACTTTTGACTGGTATAAATGGAAAAAACATTCCCGAGGGCTTCTATATCTCCCGTTTCTCTGTAAATATGAATTACCTTCTCAGGAGCTTCTTCCCGAATACCTAGAAAATTATATTTCTCAACAATATATTCAAAAGCATCCTTGTCCACTTCCTGGAAACACAAAACTATTTCACCTGTATAACACTGGATGATAAATTCCATTGTCATAAAATGGACATCATCTGCCATAACTGTATTTGTCTCCTTCTCGAGAAAGTCATTTTCAAACATGCACTTAAATACATCACTCACTATTGTTAATAGACTCTTCTTAGCCGTAACGTCACCACCATTGCATCGAATAGTAACTATGGTGCTGTCACTACTAGTTAATTTTCTTAAAAGGGATGTGAAAGGTGACGGAATTTCAGCCATTTCTGTCAGCACTTGACATAAGCCAGTTCTTTTCCAGTTGATGACAGTGAGTCTGTAAAAAGAAATAGCTCAGTTAAGATGAACAGGTGCTACTGCTCATAGAAAAATAGAAGCATTTTCAAAGGTATTTAAGGAAAAGTCGTGTTTGCATTTAAACTTTTTCAGGCGATGCTGGTCAAGTTTTAGATTAACAAAAATGATAACGAACTGAAAGTAAGGATTGACACATTCCAATATTAACTGAAACTCTAAAAAAACGGAATTTTGATAACACTTCATACATCGAAAGAGTTGGCTTCTTATATGCTGATTTCAAATACATAAAGTTCATTAACTTTAAGCCTGTGACTGATTTTTGAAAAATGGAAACAGCCCCAAAGAGTAAAGCAATTTTAATGAAATCCACGCCATCATAATCAGCATATGTGAAAACCCTACTGTAGAGGTTTAAAGCATCTGTCTAAAAAAAAAAAATGCTAAATTTTGTTTTTTTTTGCCCGAAGAAAGATCACGGATGCGTGCATTTTATTTTATTTTTATTATTATTTTTTCGCCAGGGTGACCTTATCTAACCACTGGCCCTAGAAGATTGGGAGAGGGGTCACTCGAACGAATATTAAAAGTTCTACTGGCATTTTTAAGCTACCCAAAAGATTGAGTGGCAACTAGCCTCCCTCTCATGCCCCTCCCCCCCCCAAAGACATGAGATAAAAACCAGAGCTAACCATTCGATTCAGCATAGTTGACATGTTCAATAACTGTGGCAAGTTTTTCGACTGAAAGTAAGGAGCAACATTAAAACTTAAAAGAACAAAAATTATGGCATAGATGAGGGGGACTACCCCTTCCTCAGCCGTCGCTCTTTACGCTAAGGTTTGACTTTTTGTCACAATTCTTTAAAAAATAGACTGGTCAAACTCATGGGCCGTTGAATAGGAGTGAGATGTGTTCTTAAAGAACTTTATGACTTAAGTATAAAGAGTGGGGATTGAGGAAGGGATAATCCCCTCATATACGGCAAAATTTATGTTTGTTTTATGATTTAATGTTTCTCCTTACTTTTAATCGAAAGACTTTTTTTTATTAAATCAGTACCAGAAGGGCTTGTTATGCGATTCATCCAAATTTTTCCAAAAGTATAACTACTGATTACGGTCACTGCATATGCTACCGAAATATCTAGTGCTTTTGTGAAATTTATCAATGTCTATTAAAAGGATTTTTATCTCTATTTAAACTTTTATTTATCGTCAATTTGTAGCAATAACTACAAGTGTTATTGACAGTCAATTGTTATCTGCAACCCTTTGGGTAACTAAAGCCGAGTTTTCGTTTTTTTTTACCGATAAAACACCAAATAAATCAGCCAACTAGAAACCCCATTTTCTGTTGCATTAAGAAAAACATGTTTTCTCAGTTTTGTTGGTTGATCTGCTTGCAGTCTCTCTGCAAAACAAAAACGAGGTTTAAGACTGAGAAATGCAGCATTTAACAAAGAGGAAAATTGAGATTGAAGTCCTTACTTCTGTATTGAAAAGTGTGCTTTATCTCCATTGGTTTATATTTGTGTATATTTTTCTAGATGATTGCATAGATTTTTATTCCTGTGGATCTCAACACTGCCCCCCCCCCCCCAAAAAAAAAAAATCTGTCCTATTTTTTCAGAACACAACCCAAATTTTTTGGGGGGAGGGGTCCTTGGTTTTTTGCATTGTACACCGTTAGAGAGCAATTGGAAACTTCTTCAAGTTACTCCGTTTATTATGCATCCGTAAAGAAAACTTACTTTTTATTACATTGCCATCTATCATTTTATCGATTTACTTCAAACTATATTTCTATTTTGTCTTTATGTATAACCGTCGAGATTCATTAAAAGTTCTGAGCTGCTGGAAATGGGGTGAAGGAAAAGGAAAACTACTATTAAAACTACTCCTGTAAAACAACGGAAAACTTCAGCCGGTAAATAAGATACTGCGGGGGGGGGGATAAGCAAAAAAAATTAGTCTCTGTTGCTGAAATAGTTGCTATCCTAAGACTTTGACAGCAAAATTTGACTTATCTTGAAGGCAAGAAAAAGGCCCAGAATGAAAGGAGACTCTCCTCGAGCAAGCAACTGTTCTTCAATAGCTATTAGAGAACACGAAAAGCATGTTTCCGATTTGCAGCTCTCCGGGGATGTTTTCAGTATCCGAGAGTTTCCCAAAAGAAATTTGGGCTCTCTGAAACCTCCCAGAAATGCATGCTAAGAAAATTGGCAATTTGTTTTTGGTGTTAACGTTTCAATATTTAGAACCATTCAATTCTAAAATGTATAAAATAATGTACTAATGTTGGTGATCCGAATTCCAAATTTAGATTAAAAAGGCTGTTTAGTACCTGGATGAACAACACTGAGATAAGAAATGGATATTAAAAAAAGGCGTGTGTAATCCTACAGTCTTAGAGGTATAAAAAAGATATAAAAGCCACAATCTCGCTAGTTTAAATTGTTTATACCAGCGTTTTCTAAACTAGGAGGTGCGCCTTCTTAGGGAGGCACAGACTAGTCTAAGGGGAGGTGCAAACATTAGCCGGGATTGACAAGAAAATCTAATGAAAGTTAAAACTACGCAGTCGCATAAAATAGCTTAACCCTTTTGCGATGCTGCTAAACACTCCTTTCAGGACGATGAATTAGACGATCTTTGCGATTAATTATTTTCTCAGATTCTACTACTGCTACTACTAACAACTCAACGCAGAACCAAGCCGCCTAAGGCCAACACAGCTACGCACGTTCCTCCTCCATCCCAATTTATTCAAAGCCTCCCTCTTTACACCCTCCCAGGAAGATCCCATTCCTGGGTTATAACTAGATTGTAATACCTACAAAATTGCGGCAGTCTTTAGCCATTACTGTTCTTGTTTCCCTACACCAAACTTACCAGGGCTAGGATACCATCTGTCTCTATTTCTGCCGACATGGGCGTTAAAATACCCTAATAGAAACACCGTATTTCTACCTAGGGCCTGTCTATCTGCTCCTCTGACTGTAAGTAAAATTAATCTGAGTCACCAGTATCTACGTCAGTAGGTTCTACAGTTGCATATACTACTATAACTGATACCCTGAACTCTTTAGTCATAAAATGAGTGATTAGTATCCTATTATTAATACCTTCCCAGCCTAAACAGGACTTAGCAGCTTCCTTATTCATTATGAACCCTACTCCCTGTTTATATACCCCACCCTTCCTGCATAAGTAAATAAATTCTATATGACCTACTTTCTTGCTTGCTACCCCTGGGATATGAGTTTCTGAAACTCCTAATAAGTCCACTTCGAATCGTCTGAATTCCTCAGTCAAAATGTCGACCACTGTAGACTGTAGCGTCTTCTTTTTCCAAACATGATACACATTTGATACCGCGCGTATCGTCCCTGGCAATATACGTCATAACCTTAGTTTAGTTTCAATAAGCTCATCGTGATGTGTAGACCGGAAACAATTGTCATTGCGCGTGTATAAAGGCGGAGTATGAATCTTTTGTGGTTTTAAATCTGTTTCACATTTTTTTTTTTTTTTTTTTTTTTTTTTTTTTTTTTTTTTTTTTTTTTTTTTTTTTTTTTTTTAAACCCACCTCCTCTCCTCTCGGTGACATGATAATCTTTTTCACTTAATTTTAAACTTTAATGCAACCTACACTAATTTAAAAACAACTTTTATTTTTTGAAATTTGGATTTGAGTAGCCAAACATAATTGACAAAGACAAGGTATACTACAAAAAATTCAAAACCGCAAAAAAGTACCATTCCCGGTTTAGCAGGGTGCCCTTCTGCCATAGGGCACCCCTTTCACCGTGGAAATACATTAATAATAGACAAATAATTTTCATAAAACCTTGTTCTCAATCAACTATACATCATCCTCCATCCTCCCAACCTTCCCTCAACCCGAAAACAAACCTAGGAGGAGTAGAAAGCTGTGCTCTTACAATATCTTTAGGCACGCCATTCTAATCCTTCTTTTATAACAAACAAATAAACTACTAAAAACTTTTTAATACCCATTTGGCTACTCAAAAATCAAACAAAAACCAACAAAAAAAAATAATATGATTTATCATAATGCTAACATCAATTCCTCAATTTTTTTTTTTTAATAATTCAAACAATTAAATCAAAATTTTCAAGTTTAAAACTCAATTTTATTCATCCATTCCACATCTACTCTATCCCTCCATACTCGACTCAGTCTCAAGTCATCTACAAAACTTTCAAGCCAAACATTCGCCAAAGGAATTTTGACCTGCTTCTGTCATTTCCGCATTTTCCACACATGCATGCTAACACTTGTCACTAACAAACACAGCGCATAATTCCTGTGCTCACCTTTAACACAAAATGGCAGCTTTAGAGCTTTTTCTTTTCTTCTACAAACGTTGTTTTTATTCCTTCATTTTCTAATATTTCCAATAATCTTTGGGGTAATCCACCGTTCGAGGGGCATTGAATCAATTCGTGCAATAGTCCGTCAAGCACTTCGTCTCCACACATCAAACAAGTAGGCGTTTGAGTTTTCAATATGCGACTAACTCTATCACTAAAGGGTAATATTCCGTGAATCATGCAGTACACAAACTCTTTCTGTTCATAACTAAACGGCAATTCACTTAGATTTTTAAAAGATAACTGAAAATCAATGAACGGCTCCTTTTCTCTAGCTCTATAATTCGGTTCTTTCTCACTTCTAAAAACATCCCGCGATATCTTCTTTAGTCCCTCCTTTCCCAAGTCACATCTCAGTGCTCCCAATTCCTTTGCTTTCTTCAGGGGGCTGACAATCCATCGCAGAGGGGTCGGAATTTTTTTTGCTCAATTTTTTCACCTTTTCCTCTGCATCCTCATTCACTATAGGGAGAAACCACTGCCTCATAATTGCAGTTGATGGCTCCTCATTAACCACATTTTCTTTAACGGAGAGTATAGCCTTCGTCGATACTGTATATTCTGTCTACTGTGATGTCGACAGGATAGTTATTTTTTTTAACTTCGTAACACCCCAAGTTCCAATTTTCATATTCTTTAAATCATTGAAATTCTTTTGGCTCAGGAAAAGCAATGGCCCCGGACACCAGTGCAGGACGGGGACCAACATATCTTCTCAAATCTACACCGAAGTGCTTAGGCTGGCTTATAACCAGACAGCAAAGAGTCCCTCGAACCTCCAATTGAATGGAGGCTTTGTGCAATCCTGGGCCCATCTTAGTCACAACTTGGTGATGCTCTTCTATCAACAAGAGTCGAAATCATGCAGAGACTATCTGAATCATATTACCTCCAACTCATTATATATTCATGCATAAGCTACTACGGGGAGGCAACGCATAGTAGATAAATTAGCTAGGAAGAGGTTTTTCAACCCGAAAACGCCCACCAAAACAGACCCATCCCAGAGAATTATCCATTAATCAGAATCTTGTTAGCAAGATCTTGCAAGAGGGGTTGAACTGTATTTAACATAACTAAATAATAATAGTAATAAACGTATAATAAATTTTTATAATAATAAATATACAATAATAAATACAACAAAAATAATAATAAATATGATAATGATAAATATGTAATAATAATAATAATAGTTGTGGAAGATTCAAGGAATGCAAGTTGTCTTTATTTTGAAACTTTTCCATTTTTATTTCTTACTGTTTTCTGGCACTCTTCATGGGATGTATTCAATGGTGAATTGGGGTCGTAAATCCTTGAGGTCTCAGCCAAAATTAGTTTTAAATAATATTTCTTTGTATACCACGGTAAATACAAGCCAATTCAGCCTCTGTTCTTTTATATATCCCTACGATTCCAACCACAAGCACTTAAAAAGCCACCACAATGACAATAGAGAAGCAGAGCTCTTGCTTTCAGACAGGACGTATTTGCGCCATTTAAGCACTTTCTTTAGATGGTTGTGCATTGAATTTTTAAAATCAGTGCATTTTCCCAGAGTTATGTTTTGAAAAATTGTAGTTCTGGTGTTTTTTTGCTCCAAAACGGTGCATTTTCGCTTTTATAGCTGCGCTATCTTATATCAGACGTCTTGTAACACTGTATCCTACATTTTCGATAAGGCGAACCCACAGTGCTACTTCAAACTCTTGGAAAGAGTTTGTTGGTGGCATGGTGACAACTTCTTCGTGGAACTTCTTGGAGTTTCCTTTCGTGGCAATAAGGTTTTGCTCTCAGAAAATTTGTTCTGTTGAATTTTTAGAGATGAACTTCTTTAACGGACTCCTTGAATAGTTTTATCTGATAAACATCTTAGATGATATATCCTCTGGTACATTTCATGATTGGACCTATAGCTTTTTTAAGTCCTTTAAAATGATATCAGAGATTTCAAACAGCTTCAATGGCATGTCTGGGTTGGCATTAATTGTTTTCAAAACGTCAGACAGCAGAGTCGTTCTGTCAACTTGATTATGTGAATAATTGTAGAAAAATGTACGTTTTGGTTACACAATGGCAACAAAAAATTCTTAATATAAGGTGGTTTTGAGGTGACCTCTATCGGACCTATTAGACCTCTTATGCGAGGCTACAACCCGTCACAAAGTTGTAGAAAACGATGGTCTAGCACTAACAGTCTTACTACTATGCAATCATGAACGCCCCATCGGCAGGTGGGGAAGAACTTTAGAGGCTTTTATGATGCAGACATAGAATTAATCACAGTTTGAGATAAATGAGACATGACACCTTCAAGATTACTAGGGCCAGTATAATGTCTTGCTTTTCGTTTTTGCTGTTTTTTCAATCCTCCTGTTCTACATATTCTTTTGTATTTAAAGAATAAACACACAGAATCAAAGATCATTTTCAGTTCCATCATATGTAGCATAAATGCCTTGCAATGGTTAGCATTATACAAACCGGGATGAGCGTAGGAAAATATAAAACAAACAATTTTAAGTGACTCCAAACTCATCGAATCGTCAGTTAAATTCTACAGCCAAAAAGGTGAATGAAAGTCAAAACTGCTCACGTTGGTCTGCTATCGCACACAGAGGGTAGATCTTCCTTGGCTTCAACAGGTCCAGATACTTCAGCGGGGACAGTCGTTGATGTACTGGTAGAGGGTCCTTCGCCTTCCACAACCGTTGGTGGTATTCTCCTCGCGCCTAAAACGTGCGAATGTCTTCGAAAATCACGCTGTGACGGTCGGTGCTCCAATTGAAGAGTCCTCCGAGACCTAGATGTCATCATAGTCTGGAACTCCGTTCTCCCCCTGTATGAGTATGGAACTTAAAGACGTTTCTACAAAAGTAATGAAACCTATAAACTACATCAAAAACAGTTTACTATATAAGAGATTATTTACAAAGCTGTGTGACAACATGGGAGCTAATTACACCTCGCTTTTGTACTATTATGAAGAACGCTGGCTATCTCCTGACAAAATGATATCAGAAGATACAGAAAATATAAATTGCAATTTTTATAAAAAAAAATGAAAACGAGAACGCGAGTATGCTTAGGGATAGTAATTTAATTATCAAACTGACATGTTTGGTGAATATCCTAGGAAAATTAAGCTTATTGAATATTTCAATTTAAGGACTTAAGATGCATCTGTTGATTTAAAAAAGTAATTTGAAATTATTCATAAAAAATTGAGCTATGAAAGGCAAATTTGGAAAAAATAAGTTTGACATGCTTCCACTTTTAAATTTGAGCAACCAAGATAACACAGAAGCAGACAGAAATCCATTTGTTGAACACTTGAATATTTTTTTAATTAGCTTATTAAATTATTTTCATGATCTCGATTCTACAAAAATCGACGAAGAAGATGACGAATTTAAATTAACCAGTAATGAGAAAGAAAACTTTGTTTAATTAGCATGTGATAATTGTTTAATATGAAATTTTTAAACCGTATCTCTAATTCAGTCCTTGCTAGATATTAAAAGTGAATATAATATTTTGTCAAATAAAGCTTAAAAAGCACTGATGTCTTTTGCAAAATTAAAAATAAAACAAAAAAACCATGTTTTCTCACTGTTTTGTTGGTTTATTTGCTTGCAGTCTCTCCGCAAAATCAAACAGTTCGTGGTAACGATTTGTAAGTAAGGAGCGACCGGGCTCAATAGTGACCGAAACTCTAAAAAACAGGATTCTGATACCAATTGATACATCAAAAGAATCGAATTTTTATGCGGATTTCAAACATACAAGTTTAATCAAGTTCAATCTTGCCCATCAAAAGCCTGAGAATATTTGCCTGATTTTCGAAAAAAGGGGGAAACGCCCCCTAAAATTTATAGAATCTTAATTAAAATCACACCATCAGATTAAGCGTATCAGAGAACCCTACTGTAGAGGTTTAAGCTCATATCTGAAAAAATGTGGAATTTTTTATTTTTTGCCTGAAGAAAGATCACGGATACGTGTTTTTTTTTTGTTTTGTTTTTCAGAGGTGATCGTATCGACCCAGTGGTCCAAGAATATCGCGAGAGGGCTCATTTAAACGGAAATTAAAAGTTCTAGTGCCCTTTTTAAGTGACCCAAAAATAGGAGGGCAACTGGGCCCCCTCCCATGCTCATTTTTTTCCCAGAGTCACCCAATCAAAATTTTGAGATAGCCATTTTGTTCAGCACAGTCGAAAAATCTAATAATTATGTCTTTGAGAATGATTTAATCCTTCACAGTCCCCGGGGGACGGGCTGCAAGTTGTGAACTTTGCCCATTGTTTATATATAGTATTGGTTATTGGCAAGTATACAGACGTTTTCAGGGGGATTTTTCTGGTGGTGGGGGGAGGGGGTTGGGAGAAGGTTACGTGGGGGAATCCTTCCATGGAGGAATTTCTCATGGGGGAAGGGAATTTTCCATGAAGGGGCGCCGAATTTCCCAGCACTATTCAAAAAACGATCAGAAATTAAATAAAAAAAAAACAAGTTTTTCAACTGAAAGTAAGGAGCAATATTAAAACTTAAAACTAACAGAAAATATTACGTATATAAGGGGGGTTGCCTCTCCTCAATAACTCGCTCTTACACTAATGTTATTTTTTAACTTTTAAAAGAGGTTATTGTTCTAATTAAACGGCCTTTGTGGTTCAGGAGTCATTCTTAGATAACTGGAACAAAAATCAAACTTAGGTTATTATAAAGTTATTATTAGGTTAAAAAAAAAGTAAAATTAATGTGCAAATTTTGTTTTAATCATTCATGTACGGTGTGCAATCTTCAAAACCTGCATTATTTCAAAAATGTTCACAAATTAAATTCAAAAAACCGGTTTTTTCAACTGAAAGTAAGGAGCGACATTAAAACTTAAAACAAACAGAAATTATTCCTTATATGAATGGGGCTGTCCTCTCCTCAACGCCCCACTCTTTATGTTAGGCTTTGACTCTTTCTCACAACTCTTCTTTTTAAAACAATAAAAAACTTTAGTGTAAAGAGCGAGGCGTTGAGGAGGGGACAGCCCCTTTCATATACGGAATATTTTCTGTTCGTTTTAAGTTTTAATGTCGCTCCTTACTTTCAGTTAAAAAAAAACTTTTTTTTTTATTTAATTTTTGAACTTTTTTGAATTAATGCATGTTCTGATTTAGGCTCAACATACATGAATAATTAAAACGAAATTTGTATATTAATTTTACTTTTATTTGGTTAAATGACTTTCACGAAAGTTGTTTAATTTTACTTACAAACGTTTTTATTAGTAACAAATATACGGAACTTACGAATTAACTTACGTAACAAATTTCTATATTCCTATATTTTTAATACGTATATTAGGGGGTTCGCCCCCTAGTCAATACCTCGCTCTTTACGCTAAAGTTCGAATTTTGTTCCAATTCTTTGTTCGAATTTTGTTCCAATTCGTTTTTCTTATTTAATCTCATTAAAAGACAACAATATAAAATAGTTTTTCGTTTTCCTTGTTTGTAAGAGCTTGTCTTAATAAATCTTGTAGTGCTAAAAAAAATTGGTCTGTATTATTTCCTAAAGAGGAAGGGAGGCACCATTCGATCAAACATTTTTAAGGGAGCCCAGGTAAAACAAAGCTTGGAAACCCTCATTTTTGAAGTTTGGTCCTTTCTCTTGCTGTAGTAGCAAGTTATAATCAAATAATTTTGAACTGTTGAAAGCCTCATGATATATTATTGACGAGGCTGTTACTAATACGAAGCTATACGCTCTTGGACTGCTAACGTCATTTATAGGCTGAAAAAAAAACAAATCTACAGGATAAAATTTAAAAGTTGAGGAATATCGAGCTGTAGAATTTCAAGTAGCTCGGATGTACGAAGTTTCGGATCCAGACTGACAGAAAACAATATGGCAAGAGTACGAGGGCCAGATTTATCATTTTCTACCCCAATCAATGATTAGTTTTGTATAGAATCTATGTGGCTTTGAGGTGTCAACACTGACCGACATCACTTGAGTACACCAGCCACAAAATTAATTAAGATCAAATATACGGGATTAATTCCGCCGGGATTCAGGAATCACACATAATTTCATAATATGTTATTTTCAGTTATATTTCAATTTTTTAAAGTCACCTTTTAAAGCCTTGATGATCTTTAATCATAGGCAGCGAAATAGCGCTGCCTAAGTAAAGAACGCTGTTGGCACAATGTATTTTTTTTTCTCCATATCCGGGCACTTCGTATCGAAGTAGTTGTCCTAGAATCTTCGAAACGGGCTCATTCGATTGAAAATTGGAGTGGCTAGTGCTCTTTTTAATAGTCGAAAGTGATTGGAGGGCAACTAGCCCCTCCTCCCCGCCCATCATTCCCCCAAACACGTCCAATCAAAATTTTGAGATAGCCATTTTGTTCAGCGTAATTAGTTTCCTCATAGAAAATATGTTCTTGAGGAGGACACTCCCCCAGAACCCTCGGTGTAAGGGTTTTAAGTTATGCCCTAAGGCATATAAGAACGATGTTGGCACAATGTATTATTTATAATTTTTTATTCCTTTAGAGCAGGGCACTTCGTAACGAAGAAGTTGTTGTAGAAACTTAAAAAAGGGCTCATTCAATTGGAAATTAGAATGGCTTGTGCCCTTTTCAATAGTCGAAAGTGATTGGAAGGCAACTAACACCACTTTCACACCCACCTTTTCCCGAAACACATCAAATCAAAATTTTGAGATAGCCATTTTGTTCAGCGTAGTTGATTTTCAGATACAAATTATGTTTATGAGGAGGACATTCCCCCACAGCCTTCAGGGTAAGGGTTGTAAGTTATGCCCTGGGGGCATATAAGGTTTTTAGAGAGTGCTTTGTCGTAGAAACTTCAAAAAGGGCTCATTCGATTGGAAATTCAAAGGGCTGGTGCCATTTTAATAGTCAAAAGTGATTGGAGGGCAACTAGCCCCCCCCCCCACGTCCATCATTCCCCCAAATACGTCCAATCAAATTTTGAAATAACCCTTTTGTTGAGCGTAGTTGATTTCCAGATAGAAAATATGTTTTTGAGGAAGACAATCCCCCACAACCCTCGGGGCAAGGGTTGTAAGTTATGCCCTGGGGGCATATAAGGTTTTTATAGAAGGCTTTGTCGTAGAAACTTCAAAAAGGGCTCATTCGATTGGAAATTGAAATGGCTAGTGCCCTTTTTAATAGTCGAAAGTGATTGGAAGGCAACTAACACCCCTTCCACGCCCACCATTTCCCCAAACACATCCAATAAAAATTTTGAGAAAGCCAATTTGTCCCACGATGTTCAAAGTTCGGGAAATTATACCTTTGAGCAGGACACTCCCCCCACAGTCTTCAGGGCAAGGGTTATAAGTTATGCCCTGGGCATAACTTATAAGGCTTTATTGAAATCTTTGTCGTAGAAACTTGAAAAAGGGCTCATTCGATTTGAAATTCAAAGGGCTAGTACCCTTTTTAATATTTAAAATTGATTTGAGGGCAACTAACCCCCCTCTCACGCACACCTTTTCCCCAAACACATCCAATCAAAATAATTACATAGCCATTTTATTCAACGTAGTTTAAAGTTTTGGAAATTAGGTCTTTAAGGATGACAACCCCTCCCCCCACGGTCCTCAGGGTAAGGGTTGTAAGTTATGCCTTGGGGGCATATAAAGTTGTTATTGAAAGCGTTGTTATTGAAAGTTGTTATTGAAACCCTCTCACGCCCACCATTTTCCCAAACATATCCAATCGAAATTTTGAGATATCCATTTTGTTCAACGTAGTTGAAAGTTCTGAAAATTAGGTCTTTTAGGATGATATCCCCCTCAGAGCCCTCAGTGCAGGGGTTGTAAGTTATGCCCTGGGGGCATATAAAGTTTTTGTTGAAAGCGTTGTCGTAGAAACTTCAAAAGGACTCATTCAATTGGAAATTGAAAGGGCTAGTGCCTTTTTAATAGTTGAAAGTGAATGGATAGTGACTAGCGCCCCTCTCACGCCCACCATTTTCCCAAACACATCCAATCAAAATTTTGAGATATCCATTTTGTTCAACGTAGTGGAAAGTTCTGGAAATTAGGTATTTTAGGATGATAACCCCCTCAGATCCCTCAGTGCAAGGGTTGCAAGTTATGCCCGCAAATAAGCATCGATAAATAAATGAAACCCAAAACGAACAGAAATTACAATAAATAACCGAGTCAAACTCAAGACGAGCAGAAATTAATGTAAGTAGGGCGCAAAAATGCCTTCCCAAGGCCAGAATAAAATTTGAACTTCACTGAAAAAATACAAATGAATGTGCATTGTCAGTTTAATATACATATACTGATATTTAGTAATCAAAATGTTAATATTATTTGATTTATTAAAGTTATAAAAGTAAAAACATTTATATTTTTTTCAGTAAAGTGCAAATTTTGTTCTGGCCTTGGGAAGGCATAGGGGTTTTGTGCCCAACTTAAGTTAATTTCTGCTCGTTTTGAGTTTGACTCGGTTATTTATTGTAATTTCTGTTCGTTTTGGGTATCATTTATTTGTCGATGCTGATTTGTGGTAGTTTCACGCTTGGTAGATTATTTGATTTTATTTTTGCTCATTTTTTGTTTAATGGATTTCTTTACTTTTCTTTGAAAAACTTATTTTGTGGAAAAAGTTTTTTTAATCAATAACAAGAAAAAGACCCTCTAAAGCCACTGGTGGCTTTCGACTTGTGGTGTCAACATTCAGTAATGGAACTACAAATGAGCTTGAGTAATAATAGTAGCTATATTGATACTCAAAATAAAACTTAAAATTAACTCACGAAGTATCTGAAAGGTCAAAATAGAAATCAGATCAAGTATGCTGATTTGATATCGAAAATTGTACACCTACTAGCGTATTATCTCATTTGCAGAAGTTTTGTTTACCCTTTATCTATTGTTTGCCTCTTATCAATAGCTGTACTATCAACATATTTCTGACAAGAAAGATAACAAAGTATTGTTTTCTTGGTTAACTGAAGAAACTACAAGAAGTCATTTTGTCATGATTTTCATTATGTTTTACCAGAGATTTTTCGATAATAAGACGGGAAGATAGACATAGAGTCAGGGCGCCAGGTGTTGAAAATGTGAAACATACCACGACGGAATGGGGCAGGTACGAGAATTAGCCTATCCCCCCTAAATCGACCATGCTCATTCGAAAAACACCAACGGCACTTGCTTTCGAAGGGTGGAACACTCAGAAACTTGACATTTTTTTTATTTTGGTGTTTCATACAAGAAAATGCATCTTCCACAAAGTTTGACGGGCAGTTTTCCGCTCAAATACGAGATAGAAATGCCTGGAGGTCATAGAATGTCTTCATTACAAACTAACACAATTATTTAGAAAAAATGGCAGCAGTGACGCAGGTAAAGAAACTAAACAAAGTCAGAATTAACACTATTTATTTAATACTCACATTCCCAAATTCATTACAGATTTTTTTTTCCTAGCATCCCTCCATTTCAAGTCGCGCACAATTGTTCTTTGTCTGAATCAGCCTCGGCTTCGCAGTACTTCCCACAAAAAGAGCACAAAATATCGCAACCTCTAGGTTGCGATAGGAAGAGTTGATTTAATGGGTACTGTGCATCTGTCCTTCATCTCCCATCCAAAATCAAGCGGAGGAATTTACGAGGGGCGGGGCATAAGGGCCTGCAACATAACGGACCACTGGTAAATGCACCTTTTCCCATGTAAGGCAAAGGAGTCGTCGGTTGGAGGCAGGCTTTCCAGCGTTTTCCGGCGAGGGAACAAGTGAACGCGGAGGTCATTCAAACACGAAAATTCCTCTGATTTTCTGTATGAGGCGGTCAAAATCTCGCAACACAGCTTCATAATTTCTTCTTCAAGCTCAACTACTCGGTCGATTTGTTCTAAAATCTGTTCAGTAAGAGCATATGTTCGAGGTAACCACTGCACAGCTGCTCTAAGGATCGTCTTCTTTCCTTTGGGGAATATGAAGCTCACAGTATCACATCCGTTGAAACAGTGTAAAAACGCGATTGAATTCACTAGAGACGGTGGGAGTCTATTTGCAAGTTCAGTGATCGAAATGACTTCGTCCCGCAAACGAACCAAAACATTAAGTTGGCATGGCTTTGCTTGTCAATCGTCTTAAAAGACTGAAGCAAGATGACCAAAATGTCTGTATCATTTTCATCCACGATTACATCCGTGCACCCCGTCCTGGTACAGAAACCAGTGTGAAGAGCGACACGGGTATACGCTTCTTCATGTATGCTGCTCAGTTCATTGACAAATCTCTCGCGGTTTACAGTCTGGTTACTTGGAACCAGCTGAACTTCTCCAGTTCTATCTGCAAATCCTCATGATAGGTACACTGGAAAAGCAAGGACTTGGTGGTCAATACCGGTCCAAAGGTCAAACATACATTCTATAAGCTTTGCTTTGGATATCAAGCATGATAGAGTCCTAGTTACAGAAGACTCACTTTTCCTGCATTTTCAGTTCTTCAAATTGGCGTCATTACTACTTTTTCTATAGAGGGGAGGGGGGTGAAGAATGCATACTGTTAAAATCACAACTATGCCAACTATATAAGGAAAAAAGTCGTCTTAAATAATGAAAGTTTACTTTTGGGGAGAAAAAATCCGAAATAGTATTTTCTTGCATAAAGTGCCTAAAAAATTATGGGATTTACCACTAGATCGTCCATTTTCTTTGTATTTCTCAGAAAATAAGGAAAGAAAATAACCTTAGAAAGTAATGCTATGCCGTGAAGCACCAAGAATATTCTGATGGCCATTAAGGACAGTCAATTTCACTACAGAATAGAATTTTCAAATCTAGGATTTCAGAGCTGTCATTTCCGTCTGTTAAGTGACTAAAAGTAAATGTCAGTATGCCACGAGGCAGCAGAATTTTTTAATTTAGCACTACGAAGTATCTTTTCATGCTTTTTTTGTGACTACAAAAGCTTAAATTAGCCTGAAGTTACAAAATGATTAGCCAAATAAACATGTTAAATCACAACCAAATTTGATGGAACAACAAGATCTACCAAATTTGGCTGTTATAGGAACCAAATCAACACGCTAAATCCCCAAATTTTGAAATGGACGAAAATAAATAACAATTTGACCAAAAATTTACTAAATGGTCAAAAACTTAGGGGTAACACACCCTTCCCCACCCCCAGGATGCTGCTGCTCCCATCGCAACCCATTAGTTGTCAGTAGTTCATTGTCCCTAAAGACTGTCCTTTCAAGCTTCCCAGAGCTGTTACTGTGAGAATGGAATTTCATTAGGGTACAGGAAAGCCCTCGCAAGATTACATGCTGAATTTGTGGAATATCATCACATATAACAATTTAGTTGCTAGATAGATGTTGGCCAAGAGAATGGGAAACTAGTAGGACTAGAAACTCTTAAGCTCCATGAAAATAAAAATCAAGGAAGTCATCTAGGAACATCTAGACTAAACAATGCCGTCCTTTGTATACCTCTAATTTCTACTTGTGTAGCTATATTCCACCTACTATATCTTAAAAACTATCAATTATCAAAGCTTAGCTAAAAAATATTTGCAACATTGAGCACTACTACCAAATTACCCACAATTATATTTGTCAGTACTATGTCTGCTCTTAATTTGGTTAATCTGAAATATACGACCGTGATGAGATAGCTAAGAAATAAACATACCCTTAAATTCAGTCTGTTGTCTTGATTCGGTCTTGATACTAAAACAACACAAATGAGATCGAAAAATGACATCTGAAACCGGTTTTTGCGGCTTTTGCTCGCTAGATAGCACTTTTCGGAAATCTGAAGTTCAAATCCAAATTTAATAGACTTCACCTTCTTGTTTTAAAGTGCCGTTTTTATTTTTGGTATCAGCGTTTTTAAGGATATCTTTTGGTTTATGTTTCATAATAACCCCATTCCGTCGTACCTCCTTCTTGAAATAAGCAAGATGATCAAGCCTGGCGCCCGGACTAACACAGAAATTCATTTATGAAGCATATCATGGTTCCTTTGAAACGCGCTCTTTTGCGATAAGCTTACAGATGTAACTTTTTTCCGAAAGTACAAGATAGTTACATCATTGTATTTATTAGTTTTAGGTGTTAAAATAGATTTGTGTAACATGTTAAAACAAAGTGCATGCCATTACCACCACCACCATTACTGTGACTGCAACTACGACTACAACTGTCATTGGGATTGTGACTGTTACTACGGCTTTGACTGCTTACGACTGTGACAGTAACTGCAACGACTTGTGACTGCAATTACTTATGACTGTGCCTGTGACTTTTAGCTACTTGCGACTATTTAAAACGTCGGTAAAACAAATTTTGTGGTAGAACATCCCTCCTTTTCCTGGGAAATTCCCTGATGGTAATAAGAGTGGAGCTATGACCTCGCAGCACCCATATTTTGGTTTAGTCCAAATTAAGGGACATCAGGGAATATTTCTATCTATTCTATATTTACTTTAAAGCTTGTTGAAAGTTAGGAAATGAACCGTTTATTATGTATGGTTCTTTAGTCACGAATGTGCCACTGTGCGGTATTACAACCTCTTTAGTTGGGAAGCTCTTTAGCTCAACCTCTTTAGCTGGGAGTATATGGCTTTTTGATAATGTTAAACCGATTGGGTTTTTCCGAATTTTCAATCAATGGACACTTGGCCCTCTTTGGGGCAGACTTGTTTTGTTTGCCGCAAAATGGCAGAAAACGCAAAGACTGTGCCATGACACAGTCTTTTTGGCTACTTGAAAAGGGCATTAGGACTTTGATTTCCTTTCTAATGAACCTTCCATCGATTTTCTAGGACCATTAGCTCACTACAATCACCCCTGTAAAGAACAAACAAACACGAATCCGTGATCTTCTTTTTTCGAAAAATTATAAATCTCTCGTTCAATCTCTCTCTCCCTTTTTCAAAAATCCGGCAAAACTGATTTGAGATGTTGCATTTAGCCTAGAATTTGTTTTAAAAATAAAATGGTAAAGTGCCGAACAGCGGTTTGTCACTATTTTATATTTTTGTCGAAATCCTACTGGCCCTTCTTTTGAGAACAGCTTAGCAAACAGTTTAAAGCATAAGAATGACTGCTATGTGTACTCTGAAGAAACAGTGTAACAGCGACATTTGCTCTAAAAAACGTAATTTTTATAAGAACTATTCTCTCCAGATGAAGAAAATTTTGCTCAAGTTAAAAAAGCGACATTTTAAAAGTAAAAAAATGTTTATTCTTAATTTACTTTTCATGACTTGGCTTATTTATATGGAAGCTTGTTTTAGCTGCAATGAAATAAAACAAACAAGTTTTTTTCAAGCGAAATTAAGAGCGACATTAAAAATTACGAACAGAAATCAATCCGTATATGAGGGAGCCTCCCCCAATCTACCTCCCGTTTCTTACGCGATAAGTGGACTGCATGTGCCAATTCTTCAAGAACGATGGATCAAACACAAGTAGGATACCGTTGAGTTTCAATAACAAGTATTTTTAAAGTGCAATGTAGATTTAGCCTAAAGAGCGTATTAATAAACCTTCTTTGGGACTACTAAATACTATCTTATGAAACACTTATTATTAGTTTTTTCAAAGATATTTACTGTCAAATCGCCACAATCTTTCATGCAATCCCAAGGATGCGCCTTGAAAACAAGAATAAATACATAAACAAATTGAATTGTCGACTGAGAGTCTTTTAAAATACTCCAAAGGACGTTGTCCATTCTCAATCGTGTAGAAAACACATAAAAACGCTGTGTACTGTGTTATGCTTTGAATAGATTGGGAGCAAGGAGGAGCGTGCACGGCTGTGTTTGCCTAGGTGCTGTAATTAGTAGATAAAATGACTAGATCTCAATGATTTCTAGAACTGGTTGGCCTTGACTGGTAAGTGTACGTATAGCCAGATCCTTATACACAACATATAATACATACTTTAGACAGAAAGAAATTCACAATGTAAGGGCATTGGTGCCTGCTTCCCTCGTGCTTTTAGAAAATATCTAAATGTTCAAAAAATGGTTATTTGTGCCTGGAACTTCTAATGACCTTAGGACTTCATACCCGACATCTCTGCAGCTTTAATCCTTTGTATTTACGGTGGAAATGAGGAAAAACTGCACCAGTATTAATATATTCTGAAACCATTAAGTTTTAGAAAAGAAAGTAAAACCATTAGGATATTTAAGGAAATTTTCTGTGAAATTTAAAAAAGAAAGTTTTGGAAAAGAAAGTAATGCCAGAGCTGTTCCTAGGGTTTGTGGTGCCTGGGTAAAAATCAATTACAACGCTCCTCTCTTGCCTCAAAAAAAGGCACAAAGAGCCGGATTAAAGTGGACTACCCTCCAGTCGCCCCCAGAAATGACCCACGGGTCACTCCCTGAACGGCTCTGAGTAAAGCCATTAGGGTATTTATTGTCTGGGTATTTTTGAAGTCATTCATATGAATGTTTTTTTATTAAGGTCTTAAAGGAATTTCTGCAAAGTCTTGACCTACTTAGATTGTTTTTTTCATTCCGAAATTGAAGTAGTATGCCAGTTTTCATAAAAGGTTATATTGGACAAAAAAGAGATGCATATACAATTGTTTTTTGTTTAATAAAATGGATTTATTTTAAAATAAAAACTTTCCATTTTGGTTCTTCTAATTTTTTTTCAGCTACAAAAAAAACCCTTGTGCTTAGGCTATTCTACTGCTTACATCTTTACTCTACCCACCATCCTCACTCATAATACCATTTTGGTTAGCGGGAATATTTCTTATGTCCTTTAGGACTTTAATAGCCGTCCTAGCTAAGTGGATTGGTCCGCTGGATTTAGGATTCTTGGTCTGAGAGGATGAGGGTTCGAATCCTAGTATACGCAATTATTTGGTTTGGGGCGGGGGCTAGCGGCATGACTCGGTGAGCTCAGCCAGAGTTGGCCCAGCTTTAAATGGGTACCTGGAGAAACCTGGGGAAGGTAGACCGAACGGGTGTGCCAAAGCACAGGATGGTTAGCCCCCAACCCCGCTTTGCACTTCCTCGCTGAAGGGCCAAGAAACGGAGATCAGCACCGCCGGTAGGGACTGTAAAATCTAATGCCGTATTCTATACCTTTAATACTTTGGCCGAGGGCCAGTGGTATGACTCTGCTGGCTCAGTCACCGTGAATCCGGGAAGCTTATAGCTGAATAAATTCCCACGTGTGTTATGAATGTAAGATGCCAGGTGAGGTGGAAAACCCCTGGTCTTGCTGCAAGATCAAGATGTGAGGTCGACTTTCTCGTGATCAACCATCACCTCTTCATCCTCACCTGTTTCTATGCTAAGCGACTCAATCTCTTCTTTGAAACTTAGGAGACTAACTTATTCTGCTATTTAAGTTGAAAAATAAACAAATTCTTTGTTTAAATACAGTTCAAGCCATTATATTTCTTTATGTAAGTGGCAAAGAGCTATTCTTTGGTCATGGCACCATATAGTTATTAGGATAAGCTATAAGAATTAGAACTAGAAATAAATTCAGTAGTCCTTAACTCAGCAACCAGAAATACCTCTTCAAATTAAGCTTAATTTTAAACCCTAAGTATTTGTGGTAGAAATGAAGTAAAAGAGGTTTCTACATTAATGTGGTTTTCGTTTATACAGTTCGTAAAACCATAACTAAAGAGTTAGAAATATTGTAAGCATTTTCTAAAAAGAATTTAATTACATTCTCTATTTTTATTTGAGCTCTTTTTCAGATATATTTAAACCCTGAGGATGTGAGTTATAATTTATTTGTTACAATTGTAATATGTTCTATTTGAACAAAACTGTCTTAAAATTGACTGAAAGTGTTGGAAGGTAAGAAGTTTTAGCGAGGTTGGATTATAAACTTAATTTATATACTTTAGGATGAAGTTTGTAACTAAATGAGCATAATACTGATTTATAATACTTATACTCATAATACCTTAGAGCAAGAAAGTACACTGAGACAAAGAAAACGAGAAAGAATGGGAAAGTTAAGAGATTTTGAGAGAAAGACATTCATATAGAATAGGAAGTTATCTCGGACTTGCGAGTTCTCTTATGGCTAAACATGTGCCAATATTTCAAACCAAGGCCGTATCCAGGATTTTTTTTTTCGGAGGGGGTTTTAATTTAAAAAAAATTGTTGTTGTTTTTTTTTTTGGGGGGGGGGCTATGCAAAAAAAAAACTCAAAAACGCATACAAAATTTTTTTATATCCATTTTTATTACATTTTTACGAGTCAGACAAACATTTCGGGGGGGGGGGGGGGTACGGTCTTTTTTCAAACATAGAAGTACCTTTAAGTAGGAAAAGCTAAATAGGCTTACAACATAATTCAATGGTCAATGTTGTTTTATTTTTACTTGAATAACACTGTGGATATCACTTTACTAATTTAACATTATTAATCCCATTACTTATTTCATCTACATTGGCGGTACACTGAGAATTTACTTGTGTCTTAGAAGCAAGATTTTAAGTTTCTGGGAAACTTTGGTAATAAGTTCTAGCTCATTGAACTCAATAGTTTATTAGCCAGTCACAGACCCGAAAATTAGAACCTGTAAGTTATGTGGACATTTAGTATTCGTGCATCTAAATGTGTATTTTGATGAATAGTGGTAAGGAAGCTCGTCACTGGTAAGGAAGTGATAAGGGGACAGATTGGAGCTCTGGATTTTTGGCGGATTTTTTACTTCCATTTCTAGGATGTAACGCAACGATCTTTCTGAAATCGACTTAATTATTTGCATTGATTCACAAAATTTCAAGTTTTCAAGTAGTGTCAGAACTCTTGCAAATGGGCATTGTTCGATGTTAACCATTCCCAAAATTTCTAAGGATGCCATGGATCTTTCTTCCGGATCTCTTAACGTCCAGCTATACAATGCCTCTAAAAAACTTTGCCACTGCTTGACTTTAAAGTCTTTCATTACGCTACAGCAAATTTTGGAAAATTTTTTAAATTCATCGATTGTAAATAAATCAATAAAATATGGTGCTGGTTTCCCCGCAGTGATGATTGAAACAATTTCTTTTAAAGCAGTCATCCTCCACTTTTGACTGTCACAAAGGAAAAAAGCATTTGAGAGGGCTTCTATATCTCCTGTTTCTCTGTAATTATGAATCATCATCTCAGCAGTTTCTCTGTAATTATGAATCATCATCTCAAAAGTTTCAAAATCATCCTTGTCCACTTCACTGTCTACCAAAGCCTAATCCCCGTGTATAACGTGTATACGTGTTTCACGTGTATAACACTGAAAATGCTTTGGAAAATGCAAATTTCTTTTAGATTTTTCATATTCCACTTTCAGTATGTAACGCAACAATTTTTCTGGAATTGACTTAATTATTTGGAATGTATCGCCAAGTTTCAAATTTTCAAGCAGTGTCAGAACTTCAACAACCGGGAATTGTTCTATGTTAATCATTCCCAAAATTTCTAAGGATGCTATGGATCTTCCTTCCGGGTTCTTTAACGTCCAGCTATAAAATGTTTTTAAGAAACCCTCCCATTGTTCAGTTCTTGAATCTTTCAATACGTCACAACAAATTTTGGAAAACTCTTTAAATTCTTCGGTCGTGGACAAATCAACAAAACAAGGTGCCTTTTGCCCAGCAGCAACGATTGGAATGAGTTCTTTTAAAGCAGTCATCTTGGACTTCTGATTGGACTTCTTGGACTTCTTGGACTTCTTATTACAAATGGAAAAAACCTTCCCGAGGGCTTCTATATCTGCCGTTTCTCTATAAATATGAATTATCTTCTCAGCAGCTTCTTCCCGAATACCCAGAAAATTATATTTCTTAACAATATATTCAAAAGCATCCTTGTCCACTTCCTGGAAACACAAAACTGTTTCACCTGTATAACACTGGATGATAAATTCCATTGTCATAAAATGGACATCATCTGCCATAACTGTATTTGTCTCCTTCTCGAGAAAATCGTTTTCAAACATGCACTTAAATACATCGCTCACTGTTGTTAATAGACTCTTCTTAACCGTAACGTCTCCACCATTACATCGAATAGTAACTATGATGCTGTCACTACTAGTTAGCTTACTTAAAAGGGCTATGAAAGGTGATGGAAATTCAGCCATTTCTGTCGGTACTTGACGTAAACCAGTTTTACGCCAGTAGATGACAGGGAGTCTATAAAAAGAAATAGCTCAGTTAAGATGAACAGGTGCTCATGAAAAGATAGGAGCATTTTCAAAGGAATTTAAGCAAAAGTCCTGTTTGCATTAAACTTTTCCAGGCGATGCTGGTCAAGTGTTAGATCAACGATGTGTTAGATCTGTTTCAAACAGTTTGTGGTAACGAACTGAAAGTAAGGTGTGACACATTCCAATATTAACCTAAACTCTAATCAACGGAATTTTGATAACGATTGATACATCAAAAGAATCGGAAAAGGGAGACTCCTACTAAAACTACTCCTGTAAAACAACGGCAGATTTCAGCCGGTAAATAAGATGCTGCGGGGATAAATAAACAAAAAAAATTAACACTGTTGCTGAAATGTTTGCTATCCTAAGACTTTGACATCAACATTGTATTTGAATTATCTTGAAGGCAAGATCAAGACCCTGAAGGTGTTAACATTTAAATATTTAGAACCATTCGATTCTACTAAAATGTATAAAATAACGTATGAATATTGGTGATCTGAATTCCAAGTGAAGATCAAAGAGGCTGTTTAGTACCTTTGTGAACAACACCGAGAAAAGAAATAGCTAAAAAAAAAATCCTACAGTCTTAGAAATATAAAAAATATATAAAAGCCAGAATCTCGTTAATTTTCATTGTTTATGACAGCGTTTTTCAAACTAGGAGACGCGCCTCCTTATGGAGGCCACAGACTAGTCTAAGGGGAGGTTCAAACATTAGCCAGGATTGACAAATAGTCTAATGAAAGTTAAAAATACGCAGTCGCACAAAATAGCTTCACCCTTTTGCGATGCTGCTAAACACTCCTTTCAGGACGATGAATTAGACGATCTTTGCGATTAATTATTTTCTCAGATTCTACTACTGCTACTACTAACAACTCAACACAGAACCAAGCCGCCTAAGGCCAACACAGCTACGCACGTTAGTAGTAAGTTATATAAAGCTTTCAAAAATACATGAAAAAATACGTTGAATTACGGTAGAAAAACCCATGGTTGTGTCATTAAACTTAAGCGTGAATATTTTAAAAGTTGGCACACTATAATGCATGTTATGAAACTAAAGACAAGGTTTTTTAAACTTGGCAAGGTATAATGTGGGCAAACATGTTTTGAGAGTATGGTCGTAATTATATAACTTAAGCAGACAGGTTTTTCTCTGTTTTTGATAAGAATTTGATAAGAATGTAGGTCGGGACACTACAATCAGAATTGTTTGATTGACAGTTGAAAAGGGGTAATGAGATTTGCGAATTGGAGTGTATGATTTGCGACTTTGATCCTATTAAGGATTGACTTGAAATAAAATTTTTTAACAAGAAATGACTGAAAAGTGTTTTGGAGGAGATGGGGTGATTGTGTACTGTATAATACACAAGTGATGTTTTGGACAGTGTTGTCAATTTAAAATAGTTTAGAAATAAAAAAATTTAACAAGAAATGGCTGAAAAGTGTTTTGAGGGAGATGGGTTGATTGTGTACTGTATAATACACAAGTGACGTTTAGACAGTGTTGTCAGTTTAAAGGTCTTAGTTTTTAATGGTGCTCCTTATTTCTAGTTGAAAATGCTTATTTTTTTAATTTAATTGGGATGAAAAGTCAAAGTCTACAACTAGGGAGTTGAGTTGCACGGGAGTTGAGTTGCACGGAGGGTTGAGTTGCACGAGGGTTAAGTTAAAGGGGGTACAGTGACACGGGGGTTTAGTTAAATGGGGTCGAGTTGCACGAGGGTTCAGTAGCACGAGGGTTCAGTAGCACGGGGGTTCAGTTGTACGGGATTTCGGTTATACAGGGGTTCAGTTACATGGGGGGTTCAGTTGCACGGGGGTTTAGTTAAATGGGGGTGAGTTGCACGGGAGTTGAGTTGCACGAGGGTTCAGTTGCACTGGGGTTCAGTTACATGCGGATTCAGTTACACGGGGTTTAGTTAAATGCGGTTAAGTTGCACGGGGGGGGGGTTGAGTTGCACGAGGGTTCAGTTAAAGGAGGTTCAGTTGCACGGGGGTTTGAGTTATTTTTACGGGGTTTGAGAGACTCTGTTGCCTGATTCCGTGTGTTTTTTCTTTACTTGGAGCCCATTAAAAAAAACGATAGAAATAGTTATTTCCTTCAAAAATCTTTTCCGAAGTAACTAAAAGGCATCTATCTTTGTAATTAGTGAAATGCTCCCTTTTGGAAAAACGGGCATCGCAAGCTTGTGTTATCTTAGAGATTAATGCGTAACTCGAGACATCTTGGCAAAGTTTTAATAGAGGTTGTTTCCAAAGAGAAATTATGAACAAATTGTAAGTAAGGGTTCACTTGTAATCAATAGGCTCATCAAAAGAATGGGTTTCTTATGCTGATTCCAAAGATCTAGGATTCATTAACTTTAGTGTTGCCAATCAAAAGCTATGAGCTTGAGAAAATTGCCTAATTATCGAAAAATGGGGAAACACCCTCCAAAAGTCGACAGGAATGGAATTGTCTTGGGGGGGGATTTTCCATGGAAAAGGGGGAGGGTATTTTTACGTGAAAACAACTTCAACCATGGCCCGCCCCCTGCGATCAGAAATTAAATTATAAAAAGTTTCTTCACCTCTTGAATACACAATGCAGAAATTTCATTCAAGAAATTATGAAAAAATTGTAAGTAAGGGTTCAGTTGTAATCAATAGGTTCATCAAAAGAATGGGTTTCTTATGCTGATTCCAAAGATATAGGATTCATTAACTTTAGTGTTGCCAATCAAAAGCTATGAGCTTGAGAAAATTGCCTAATTATCGAAAAATGGGGAAACACCCTCCAAAACTCGACAGGGATGGAATTGTCTTGGGGGGAATTTTCCATAGAAAACGGGGAGGGTATTTTTACGTGAAAACAACTCCGACCATGGCCCGCCCCCTGTGATCAGAAATTAAATTAAATTATAAAACGTTTCTTCACCTCTTGAATGCACAATGCAGAAATTTCATTCGGTTATTTTTACGTGAAAACAGCTTCAACCATGGGCCACCCCCTGCAATCAGAAATTAAATTATAAAAAAAGTTTCTTCACCTCTTGAATACACAATGCAGAAATTTCATTCAAGAAATTATGAAAAAATTGTAAGTAAGGATTCAGTTGTAATCAATAGGCTCGTCAAAAGAATGGGTTTCTTATGCTGATTCCAAAGATCTAGGATTCATTAACTTTAGTGTTGCCAATCAAAAGCTATGAGCTTGAGAAAATTGCCTAATTATCGAAAAATGGGGAAACACCCTCCAAAAGTCGACAGGAATGGAATTGTCTTGAGGGGAATTTTCCATGGAAAAGGGGGAGGGTATTTTTACGTGAAAACAACTTCAACCATGGGCTGCCCCCTGCAATCAGAAATTAAATTAAAAAAAAGTTTCTTCACCTCTTGAATACACAATGCAGAAATTTCATTCAAGAAATTATGAAAAAATTGTAAGTAAGGGTTCAGTTGTAATCAATAGGTTCGTCAAAAGAATGGGTTTCTTATGCTGATTCCAAAGATCTAGGATTCATTAACTTTAGTGTTGCCAGTCAAAAGCCATGAGCTTCAGAAAATCTGATGAAATAATTTAGGTCGTATGATCAATTTAATTTATTTTTTAATTCAGTAGTTTTTTAGTAAGGACACTCGATATCCTAAAAGTGTTTGATTCAAACTTTTACCTTGAGCATCGATGTTGTTAGCAGAATTTCAAAAAGGATCGTTTATGAGTGCTGGCGTATCTGATGAAATAATTTAGGTCGTATGATCAATTTAATTTATTTTTTAATTCAGTAGTTTTTCAGTAAGGACACTCGATATCCTAAAAGTGTTTGATTCAAACTTTTACCTTGAGCATCGATGTTGTCAGCAGAATTTCAAAAAGGATCGTTTATGAGTGTTGGTGTATCTGATGAAATAATTTAGGTCGTATGATCAATTTAATTTATTTTTTAATTCAGTAGTTTTTCAGTAAGGACACTCGACATCTTTAAAGTGTTTGATTCAAACTTTTACCTTGTATATCGATGTTGTTAGCAGAATTTCAAAAAGGATCGTTTATTAGTGCTGGCGTATCTGATGAAATAATTTAGGTCGTATGATCAATTTAATTTATTTTTTAATTCAGTAGTTTTTCAGTAAGGACACTCGATATCCTAAAAGTGTTTGATTCAAACTTTTACCTTGAGAATCGATGTTGTTTGCAGAATTTCAAAAAGGATCGTTTATGAGTGCTGACGTATCTGATGAAATAATTTAGGTCGTATGATCAATTTAATTTATTTTTTTTTAATTCAGTAGTTTTTCAGTAAGGACACCCGATATCCTAAAAGTGTTTGATTCAAACTTTTACCTTGAGAATCGATGTTGTTAGCAGAATTTCAAAAAGGATCGTTTATGAGTGCTGGCGTATCTGATGAAATAATTTAGGTCGTATGATCAATTTAATTTTTTTTTTTTTTAATACAGTAGTTTTTTTTAGTAACGACACTCAAGACAACACGCACACAGAGAGAACACACACACAGATACGAAACACACATAGAGACGACACATGCATAGAGACAACTCACACACACAGAGAGAGACGACCCCCACACAGAGACGACACACACACAGAGACGACATGCTCAAAGTGACGACTTACACATAGAGACGACACACACACACACACACAGAGAGAGACGACAAACACACAGAGACGAGACACATAGATAGACGACACACACACAAAGAGAGACGACAAACTCACAGAGACAACACACACACAAAGAGACGACACACACACACAGATACGAAACACACAAAGAGACGACACACGCACAGAGAGGACAAACACACTGAGACGACTCACACACAGAGAGGACAAACACACAGAAACGACACACACAGAGAGACGAAACACACACATAGAGACAACACAGACACAGAGACGACACACACACAGAGACGAAACACACACAGAGACGACACATACACAGAGGCGACACACACATAGAGACAACAAACATACAGAGAAGACACAAAAACAGAGACGACACACTCACATAGAGACGGCACACACACACACAAAGACAACAAACACAGAGACAACACACACACAGAGACGACACACACACACAAAGACAACTTGCATAGAGACAACACACACACACAGACGACACTCACACAGAGACGACACACACACAGAGACGACACACACACAGAGACGACATACTCAAAGTGACGACTTACACATAGAGACGACACACACACACAGAGACGACAAACACACAGAGACGAGACACATAGAGAGACGACACACACACAGAGAGACGACAAACAACCAGAGACAACACACACACAAAGAGACGACACACACACACAGATACGAAACACACAAAGAGACGACACACGCACAGAGACGACACACACACAGAACCAACTCACGCACAGAGAGGACAAACATACAGAGACGACAGACACAAAGAGACGACTCACACACAGAGAGGACAAACACACAGAAACGACACACACAGAGAGACGACACACACACATAGAGACAACACAGACACAGAGACGACACACACACAGAGAGACGAAACACACACAGAGACGACACATACACAGAGGCGACACACACACAGAGACGAAACACACACAGAGACGACACATACACAGAGGCGACACACACATAGAGACGACAAACATACAGAGAAGACACAAAAACAGAGACGACACACTCACATAGAGACGACACACACACACACACACACACACCCACACACACACAAAGACAACAAACTCAGAGAAGACGACACACACACAGAGATGACAAACATACAGAGAAGACACAAAAACAGAGACGACACACCCACAGAGATGACACACACATTGAGACGACGCACGCACAGACACGACACACAAACAGAGTCATAGTGAGAGAGATATCTAAAAAGTTGGGTTGATCTAGGTTCACTTAGAGTGGCGCGCCACTCTAGACGACTGTGTCGTCTCTGTTTTTGTGTCTTCTCTGTATGTTTGTCGTCTCTGTGTGTGTGTCGTCTTCTCTGTGTTTGTTGTCTTTGTGTGTGTGTGTGTGTGTGTGTGTGTGTTTGTCGTCTCTATGTGAGTGTGTCGTCTCTGTTTTTGTGTCTTCTCTGTATGTTTGTCATCTCTATGTGTGTGTCGCCTCTGTGTATGTGTCGTCTCTTTGTGTGTTTCGTCTCTTTGTGTGTGTCGCCTCTGTGTATGTGTCGTCTCTGTGTGTGTTTCGTCTCTGTGTGTGTGTGTGTTGTCTCTGTGTCTGTGTTGTCTCTATGTGTGTGTGTCGTCTCTCTGTGTGTGTCGTTTCTGTGTGTTCGTCCTCTCTGTGTGTGAGTCGTCTCTTTGTGTCTGTCGTCTCTGTGTGTTTGTCCTCTCTGTGCGTGAGTTGGTTCTGTGTGTGTGTGTGTCGTCTCTGTGCGTGTGTCGTCTCTTTGTGTGTTTCGTATCTGTGTGTGTGTGTGTCGTCTCTTTGTGTGTGTGTTGTCTCTGTGTGTTTGTCGTCTCTGTGTGTGTGTGTCGTCTCTCTATGTGTCTCGTCTCTGTGTGTTTGTCGTCTCTGTGTGTGTGTGTCGTCTCTATGTGTAAGTCTTCACTTTGAGTATGTCGTCTCTGTGTGTGTGTCGTCTCTGTGTGTGTGTCGTCTCTGTGTGGGTGTCGTCTCTATGTGTGTGTTGTCTCTATGCATGTTGTCTTTGTGTGTGTGTGTCGTCTCTGTGCGTGTGTCGTAACTGTGCGTGTGTTGTCTCTGTGTTTGTTTTCTTTGTTTGTGTGTGTGCCGTCTCTATGTGAGTGTGTCGTCTCTGTTTTTGTGTCTTCTCTGTATGTTTGTCGTCTCTATGTGTGTGTCGCCTCTGTGTATGTGTCGTCTCTGTGTGTGTTTCGTCTGTGTGTGTGTGTCGTCTCTGTGTATGTGTTGTCTCTATGTGTGTGTGTGTCGTCTCTCTGTGTGTGTCGTTTCTGTGTGTTTGTCTTCTCTGTGTGTGAGTCGTCTCTTTGTGTCTGTCGTCTCTCTGTGTTTGTCCTCTCTGTGCGTGAGTTGGCTCTGTGTGTGTGTCGTCTCTGTGCGTGTGTCGTCTCTTTGTGTGTTTCGTATCTGTGTGTGTGTTTGTGTGTGTGTCGTCTCTTTGTGTGTGTGTTGTCTCTGTGTGTTTGTCGTCTCTCTCCCTCTCTCTCTGTGTGTGTGTGTGTTTGTCGTCTCTCTCCCTCTCTCTCTCTCTGTGTGTGTGTGTGTGTGTGTGTGTGTGTGTGTGTGTGTGTGTGTGTGTGTGTGTGTGTGTGTGTGTGTGTGTGTGTTGTGTGTGTGTGTGTGTGTGTGTGTGTGTGTGTGTGTGTGTGTGTGTGTGTGTGTGTGTGTGTGTGTGTGTGTGTGTGTGTGTGTGTGTGTGTTGTGTGTGTGTGTGTGTGTGTGTGTGTGTGTGTGTGTGTGTGTGTGTGTGTGTGTGTGTGTGGTGTGTGTGTGTGTGTGTGTGTGTGTGTGTGTGTGTGTGTGTGTGTGTGTGTGTGTGTGTGTGTGTGTGTGTGGTGTGTGTGTGTGTGTGTGTGTGTGTGGTGTGTGTGTGTGTGTGTGTGTGTGTGTGTGTGTGTGTGTGTGTGTGTGGTGTGTGTGTGTGTGTGTGTGTGTGTGTGTGTGTGTGTGTGTGTGTGTGTGTGTGTGTGTGTGTGTGTGTGTGTGTGTGTGTGTGTGTGTGTGTGTGTGTGTGTGTGTGTGTGTGTGTGTGTGTGTGTGTGTGTGTGTGTGTGTGTGTGTGTGTGTGTGTGTGTGTGTGTGTGTGTGTGTGTGTGTGTGTGTGTGTGGTGTGTGTGTGTGTGTGTGTGTGTGTGTGTGTGTGTGTGGTGTGTGTGTGTGTGTGTGTGTGTGTGTGTGTGTGTGTGTGTGTGTGTGTGTGTGTGTGTGTGTGTGTGTGTGTGTGTGTGTGTGTGTGTGTGTGTGTGTGTGTGGTGTGTGTGTGTGTGTGTGTGTGTGTGTGTGTGTGTGTGTGTGTGTGTGTGTATGTGTGTGTGTGTGTGTGTGTGTGTGTGTCGTCTCTATGTGTAAGTCGTCACTTTGAGTATGTCGTCTCTGTGTGTGTGTCGTCTCTGTGTGTGTGTCGTCTCTGTATGGGTGTCGTCTGTGTGTGTGTGTGTGTTGTCTCTATGCATGTGTCGTCTCTATGTGTGTTTCGTATCTGTGTGTGTTTGTTCTCTCTTTGTGCGTGTTGTCTTGAGTGTCCTTACTAAAAAAAAACTACTGTATTAAAAAAAATCAAATTGATCATACGACCTAAATTATTTCATCAGATACGCCAGCACTCATAAACGATCCTTTTTGAAATTCTGCTAACAACATCGATGCTCAAGGTAAAAGTTTGAATCAAACACTTTTAGGATATCGGGTGTCCTTACTGAAAAACTACTGAATTAAAAAAAAATAAATTAAATTGATCATACGACCTAAATTATTTCATCAGATACGCCAGCACTCATAAACGATCCTTTCTGAAATTCTGCTAACAACATCGATGCACAAGGTAAAAGTTTGAATCAAACACTTTTAGGATATCGAGTGTCCTTACTGAAAAACTACTGAATTAAAAAATAAATTAAATTGATCATACGACCTAAATTATTTCATCAGATACACCAACACTCATAAACGATCCTTTTTGAAATTCTGCTAACAACATCGATGCTCAAGGTAAAAGTTTGAATCAAACACTTTAGGATATCGAGTGTCCTTACTGAAAAACTACTGAATTAAAAAATAAATTAAATTGATCATACGACCTAAATTATTTCATCAGATACGCCAGCTCTCATAAACGATCCTTTTTGAAATTCTGCTAACAACATCGATGCACAAGGTAAAAGTTTGAATCAAACACTTTTAGGATATCGAGTGTCCTTACTGAAAAACTACTGAATTAAAAAATAAATTAAATTGATCATACGACCTAAATTATTTCATCAGATACACCAACACTCATAAACGATCCTTTTTGAAATTCTGCTAACAACATCGATGCTCAAGGTAAAAGTTTGAATCAAACACTTTTAGGATATCGAGTGTCCTTACTGAAAAACTACTGAATTAAAAAATAAATTAAATTGATCATACGACCTAAATTATTTCATCAGATACGCCAGCACTCATAAATGATCCTTTTGAAATTCTTCTAACAACATCGATTCTCAAGGTAAAATTTTGAATCAAACACTTTTAGGATATCGAGTGTCCTTACTGAAAAACTACTGAATTAAAAAAAAACAAATTAAATTGATCATACGACCTAAATTATTTCATCAGATACACCAAAGCTCATGGCTTTTGATTGGCAACACTAAAGTTAATGAATCCTAGATCTTTGGAATCAGCATAAGAAACCCATTCTTTTGATGAGCCTATTGATTACAACTGAACCCTTACTTACAATTTTTTCATAATTTCTTGAATGAAATTTCTGCATTGTGTATTCAAGAGGTGAAGAAACTTTTTTTTTATAATTTAATGTCTGATTGCAGGGGGCGGCCCATGGTTGAAGTTGTTTTCACGTAAAAATACCCGAATGAAATTTCTGCATTGTGTATTCAAGAGGTGAAGAAACTTTTTATAATTTAATTTCTGATCGCAGGGGGCGGGCCATGGTTGAAGTTGTTTTCACGTAAAAATACCCTCCCCCTTTTCCATGGAAAATTCCCCCCAAGACAATTCCATTCCTGTCGACTTTTGGAGGGTGTTTCCCCATTTTTCGATAATTAGGCAATTTTCTCAAGCTCATAGCTTTTGATTGGCAACACTAAAGTTAATGAATCCTAGATCTTTGGAATCAGCATAAGAAACCCATTCTTTTGATGAGCCTATTGATTACAACTGAACCCTTACTTACAATTTTTTCATAATTTCTTGAATGAAATTTCTGCATTGTGTATTCAAGAGGTGAAGAAACTTTTTTTTTATAATTTAATTTCTGATTGCAGGGGGCGGGCCATGGTTGAAGTTTTTTTCACGTAAAAATACCCTCCCCCTTTTTCATGGAAAATTCCCCCCAAGCGAGCTCAATTTTCAATAGTCAAAAGAGTTCTGAGGGCATCCAGCCCCCTTCCCCCACGCCTTCTTTTTCAAAACTCATCGGATGAAAATTTTGAGATAGACGTTTTGTTAAAAATAGTTGAAAGGTCAGATACGAAAAAATCCGGTGCCAATTGAACCTCCCAGGGCCCAGGGGAAGGCGTTCCAAGTTATGCCCTAAGGGCATATATGATTCTTATGAAAATGATGCTCGTATGAACTTCATAGAGGTTTCATTTGATTGGAAATTGAAAGTTCTAGCTCACTTTTTAAGGGTCAAGAGAGTTAAACTAGCCCCCCCCCACGCTCTTTTTCCCCTACCCGTCCGCTACAAATTTTGAGATAGCCAGTATTTTGCAAATTGTTCAAAAATTAGATAACAAAAACTCCCTCCAGAGCCCGGGGGATAGGTGTTGTAAGTGTTGTCCTGGGGGCGTATATGGTTCTTATGAAAGAGATGCTCGTATAAACTTCAGAAGGGGTTCATTTGATTGGAAATTGAAAGTTCTAGTTCACGTTTTAAGAGTCAAGAGAGTTAAACTAGCCCCCCCCCACGTTCTTTCTCCCCAAACCCGTCCGCTACAAATTTTGAGATAGCCAGTATTTTGGAAATTGTTCAAAAATTAGATAACGAAAACTCACTCCAGAGCCCGGGGGATAGGTGTTGTAAGTGTTGTCCTGGGGGCGTATATGGTTCTTATGAAAGAGATGCTCGTATAAACTTCAGAGGGGGTTCATTTGATTGGAAATTGAAAGTTCTAGTTCAATTTTTAAGAGTCAAAAGAGATCCGAGGGCAACTAGCCCCCCCCCCATCAACACACCCTTTTTCCCCAAGCTCATCTGATAAACTTTTTATAGTAACCATTTCATTAAAAATAGTTCAAAGGTCAGATGAGAAAAATCCTGTGTCGATGGAACCCACCAGCGCCCGGAGGCAGGCGTTATGAGTAATGCTCTAGGGGCCTTTATAGTTCTTATGGAAAGGATGCTCGTATATACTTCGGGGAGGGCTTATTTGATTGGAAATTGAAAGTTCTTGTTCACTTTTTAAGAGTCAAAAGAGATCGGAGGGCAACTAGCCCCCCCCCCCTCCTCCACGCCCTAAATGGATCAGAAATTTTTTTTTAGATAGACATTTTGTTAAAAATAGTTCAAAGTTCTGATAACAAAAAACTCCGGTGTTGACACAGCCCCCCAGGGCCCGGGGGTAGGCGTTGTAAGTTATGCCCTGGGGGTATATATGATTGTAATGGAAGGGATGCTCCTATAAACTTCCTAGAGGGCTCATTTGATTGGAAATTGAAAGTTGTAATTGACTTTTTAAGAGTCAAAAGGGATTGGAGGGCAGCTAGCCTCCCCTAACACTCCATTTGTATTTCCCCTAAGGCACTTCATATAGAAAGGGTCATCGTATAAACTTCAAAGGGGGCTCATTCGATGGGAAATCGATTGTTCTAGTGCCCTTTTTAAGAGTCAAAAGAGATCAGAGGGTAACTGGCCCCTCAAGCCCTTTTCCCCAAATACATCTGATAAAAAATTTGAATAGCCATTTTGTTAAAAATAGTTTAAAGGTCAGATAAGAAAAACTCCTGGGTCGACACAACCCCCCTAGGGCCGGAGCTGGCGTTGTAACTATGGCTCTTGGGCATATACGGTTCTTATGAAAGGTATGCTCGTATAAAATTCAGAGAGGGTTCATTTGAATGGACATTAAAAGTTGTAGTTCAGTTTCTCAGAGTGAAAAAAGATCGGAGAGCAACTAGCATCTCTCGCCCTCCACGCCTTTGGGTTTATCGGATGGATAAACCCATCGGAAAAAAATTAGGTGACGATTTTGTTAAAAATAGTTCAACCATCAGATATTAAAACTCCAAGGTCGACAGAACCCCCCAGGGCCCAGGGGTAGACGTTGTGTTATACTCTGGGGATATATATATATATGCTTCTTATAGAAGGGATACTCGTATAAACTTCAGAGAGGGCTCATTCGATTGAAAACAGAAAGTTCTAGTTCACTCTTAAAGACTCAAAAGAGACCGAAGCTTAATGTAGTCCCTCCACGCCCTTTTTCCCCAAACATATCCGATAAAAACGTTGAGATAGAAATTTTGTTAAAAATAGTTCAAACATCATATAATAAAAGCTCCGAGGTTGACACAAACCCATTTTTTACTTTGATATCAGTTCTGATACTTTGATGAATATTTGAATTTTTTTTTCTTAAGTTTGATTTTGAAATAAGGAATTTTTAAAAACTTGAAATTTTTTGCAATCAAAAACGAAAAAAAAAATAATTAAAAAGAACTTTCCGAAAAATGAGTTATTCAAAGAAAAGTAAAGGTCATTTTAAACTTAAGCTCAGCAGATACAAATACCTTTTAAAATTCAAACTCAAAACGACCAGAAATTACTATTAAAGAATAAATGAAACCCAAAACGAACAGAAATTAAATAAACAATCACAGCAAAAACATACAGCAAGTAATAATATAAATGAATAAATAGATCTTAAAGCGAGCAATGCTTAGATTGAATATGAAAATCAAGCATAAGACTAAAAAAAAATTTTCCTATTCAAGTACAAATGAAACTTAAAACGAACAGAAATTAAATAAACAATCAATGCAAACAAACATACAATAGATATTAATGTAAATTAATAGATAAATCTTAAAACGAGTGAAACTGAAATTGAATAAGCAAATCAAGCTTGAAACGAAAAAAAATCACCACAAACAAGAGTTTGGGTATGACATCCTTCTCTCACTGTAAAAGTTTAAAACCTACTGCGTCATTGGCGCTTTACTGAAAACTATTTGCGTCTTGAACAGTCTTGGAAAGTATAAACAGCATCAAATTGAATATTTGAGATATTAATTTTTGAAAGATCCATCAGTTCAAGAATTTATTTCACTGTAATTGTATTTTTATTTTCAATGCTGTAAGAACTGGAAAAGAAAATATTTGCAATATAATCCGTTTTCAATTAACCGCCAACGACGCAGTAGGCTTTTGGTTTTTATTTACAGTTAAGAAAGGAGGCAGTATCCAAACACTTGTTTGTAGTGAAATTTTATTTGTCTTTAATAACTTTAAAAAGAGCCAATAAAATAAACTGAATATCTGATGTATGATGACATTAATTGCTGAAAGCTCATCAGTTCAAAATGTTACTATAACTTTAATGTTTATTTTCAATATTAAGTACAAAAGAAAATATTTGTCATAAAATTGGTTTTCAGTGAAGCGCCAATGACGCAGTAAGTTTTAAACTTTTACAGTGAGAGAAGGAGGTCATACCCAAACTCTTGTTTGTGGTGATTTATTGTTCGTTTCAAGCTTGATTTGCATATTCAATTTAAGTTTCACTCGTTTTTAAATTTATTTATTAATTTACATTAATATCTATTGTATGTTTGTGTGTTGATTGTTCATTTAATTTCTGTTCGTTTTAAGTTTCATTTGTACTTTAATAGGAAAATAATTTTTTCGTCTTATGCTTGATTTTCATATTCAATCTAAGCATTACTCGCTCAAGATCTATTTATTCATTTATACTATTACTTGTTGTATGTGTTTGCTATGATTATTTATTTAATTTCTGTTCGTTTTGGGTTTCATGTATTCTTTAATAGTAATTTCTGGTCGTTTTGAGTTTGAATTTAAAAGGTATTTATATCTGCTGAGCTTAAGTTTAAAATGGCCTTTACTTTTCTTTGAAAAACTTATTTTTCGGAAAGTTTTTTTTAATTAATTTCCTAAAATGGAAGGGAGCCCTGGTAAAATGAATTTTGAAAACTACTGGTTTATACGGCTCGAAACTTTTCATGACCCTGAATCATTGGCGAAACCTGGCCAAGAAATTTGTAGAATCCGGCCTCTTTATCTTTTATTTTAATCTCTTGCTATAGTAGCAAGTTATAATCAAATAATTTTGGACTGTTGAAAGCCTCATGAGATATTATTAACAAGGCTTTTAGTAAAATGAAGCTATACGCTCTTGGACTACTAAGGTTTCCTATAGGCTGAATAAAGAACAAATCTACGGGATAAACTTTAAAAGTTAAGGCACATCGAGCTGTAGAATTTCAGTTTCAAGTAGCTGGGATGTACAAGTAGTAACCAAGGTACTATTTTGCGTACTGCCCTAGCAATTTCTATGTTATTTGCGTACTGCCATAGGACTATGCTATTTGCGTACTGCCCTAGCAATTTCTATGTTATTTGCGTACTGCCATAGGACTATGCTATTTGCGTACTGCCCTAGCAATTTCTATGTTATTTGCGTACTGCCATAGCAATTTCAATTTTATTCTATAGAAGCTCTTCACCTTTTCAAAGAGATTCAGAGCTCCCTCACTAACCTTCTGGATTTGCGTACTGCCCTAGGAATCTCTATGTTATTTGCGTACTGCCATAGGACCATGCTATTTGCTTGCCTGTATAGCAATTTCAACGTTATTCTATAGAAGCTTTGCATAACATGTTATGAAGGACAAGTTTTTTTCTGACATAATTTACGTGGACTCGATTTCTATTTCATGATATACAAGTTTTTTTTTAGGCTAAATCCGTGTCAGAAAAACCGGTGTGTCTTTTTTTAGCTGCCAATATATTCAATTATTTTTTTGTATATATTCAGGTTTCAAATTAGGATTTTCAACAGTTTGAATAGTTCATTCAACCTATCAGTATCAGTATTTTTGCGATCATTTACATAGATATGGAATATTCTAAGCAGCTTCTGGTGAGTAAAATTTTCTCATTATTATAATAAAAAGAAATTGTCTCGCCATTAAGTTAAGGAAGAAATTCCTTCCTTACACTGTGTGGTTACCTCTTTTTTTAAAAAAAAGCTTCCTTCTTTTAAATATTAAACAGTCCATGTATTTCAATTTTAGTAAATATTCAAAAAAAGAGAGACATGTTCACTTTGATTTTGGTTCATTGTATATGAAAAAAACAGTCCATGTATTTCAATTTTAGTAAATATTCAAAAAAAAAGAGAGGCATGTTCACTTTGATTTTGGTTCATTGTATATGAGAAATTAAAATAGAATTTTGATACTATGGAATTGAGGGTCCAATGCCCTCCGTTAATATTTTGAATAAGTAAGAATTGAGCTAGCTAATTAAATTTTGTCATTTTTTTTTATTTCAAATTTTGACGGTTTAGTACCATGATATCCGTAATTTAGGTATATAAGTTTTAAAAAAACTTTGCATATATAAAAAAAATATATAATTGTCAACTTTTCGTGTTTGTTACTATGGAATTGAAGGCCTAATGCCCCCCCCCCCCGTTTCGTATTTACGCGAAGGAACATTTGAGCAGAAAAATGTTGATTTGTAAAAAGTAGCAGACATTCTAAAGCACTAATAGATTGAGCGCTAAAAGTTTCAGAATCGACTTTATAGGTCAAATTATATCACGGGAAGAGGGTTCTATAATCCTCCTTCCCTTCAAACTCAAAATTTTCAAAAATTTTATTTTAAAAACTTTTTTAAATATTTGTAAAGCTTTAAGACATAGAGCACTACAAGTTTCAGAATCGACTTTATAGATCAAATTATATCACGGGAAGAGGGTTTTAAAATCCCCCTTCCCTCCAAACTCAAAATTTTCAAAAAATTTTATTTTAAAAAGCTTTTTAAATATTTCTAAAGCACTAATAGTTATAGCACTACAAACATCAGAATTGACTTTATAGGTCAAATTATATCACGGGAAGAGGGTTTTAAAATCCCCTTCCCTCCAAACTCAAAATTTTCCAAAATTCTACTTCAGAAGCTTTTTTAAATATTTGTAAAGCTTTAAGACATAGAGCATTACAAACATCAGAATTGACTTTATAGGTCAAATTATATTATGGGGAGATGTTTTGAAATCACCCTTCCCTCCTTCCCTTCCCTCCAACCCAAAATTTTCAAAAATTTTATTTTAAAAGCTTTTTAAATATTTCTAAAGTGCTACAAACACCAGAATAAACTTTAGAGGGCAATTTATCTGTAAAAGAGGGCTTATTACTAAATTTTTCTTCTTTTTTTAAGGATGTTGAGATGGATTCATGCCCTCCCTCTGAAAAGAGACCAAGACGGGATGATATCGCATCAATGCAAGCTGCAAGACCAACAGTAATCAGATTTGCTAATTCCAATGCTCGTTCGTTGGACCGGGCAGGAGTCTCTATGCAACCTGACAAGAAATTCGAGTCAGCCTCATCTGATCAAGATGGAGGGAACACTCCTCTTCACGCCTTGCCAGGGACTCCTGATGTACAAGTGCAGCAAGAACTTGTAAATGTATATATTTTTTTTCTTTTCCGTATTTTTTTTCAAAAATAAGACAAATTTTTTCTCAACTGCATAACTTTTGATGAGTAAAACTTAAATTTGTTTCTAAACTATTCTATAATAATAATCCTATTTCATTTTCTTTCATTAACCAAATTAGCAATATATAAAAGAGTGGTTATAACACACCGAAGTAGCAAATTGCTTATCATAGATTTATAAAACTTTACCTGTAATTTTTCTTTTAACCAAGATGTTTTCTAATGCAAAAAATCCGATTATTTCTTTAAACAAATAACTATTGTTTCACACTTGAAAATCGAACAATCATTCTTAAACTGAGATGTGTTTTGCACCTAGCTTTTGTGTGTATATTTAATCCGTTTATCAAAATAACCCATCGCAATGGTTGGATACTAGCCTGACAGGCATAAATTTGAACCTTAATCGCTACAAAGTGAGTCTCAAATAACATGTACCGCTTTTTTTCCCGTATATCCGATAATTCCAATGCTTCACTAAATATCAACTGAATTATATTTTAACCCGTCAAAAATTATGAGAAAATTAAGAATTTTTGAAGTAGAAATTCAACCATCGCATAAATTGTTTCCACAGCGCATTTCTATCTGACGCTGTTTCAGCAGCACGTTATAGGCTAATAGAATATAGGCTAAGGGGTTAGAAATGCAATTTCAACATGTAAGAATATTTCAGCGCGTGTGTGTGTGTGTGCGTGTGTGTGTGTGTGTGTGTGTGTGTGTGTCAGTGTGTGTGTGTGTGTGTGTATGTGTGTGTGTGTCAGTGTGTGTGTGTGTGTGTGTGTTTGTGTGTGTGTCAGTGTGTGTGTGTCAGTGTTTGTGTGTGTGTGTGTGTGTCAATGTGTTATTAACAAAATTTGTAATTTATTATACATTGTTTGATAAAAAAAAAAGAAAAAAGAAAAGTGTGTTATAATTGTGATAAAACTTTCGTCAAAGAAAAAAAACTTAATCCATTCATTTTCTAGTTTCAGGGGGAAGCTGTGAAAACTTCTGCCTTCCCTGGTCCAGGACTTCAAAGTATCATGGGTAATTGTCCCCTCTCGCCGGATGATGATGTTAGTGAAGGTACGTTATTTGATATCCCCCTGGATTTTCAATTTACAGCTGAAGAAATGGACAGTCTTATGCAAATTGTAGGGTCTTATTCTTCCGGGGACATTTTTAACGACAACTTTACTATTAGTGAATTGGATCCTGTACAAATAGGTGCAGGACATGAAAATAGTGCTATGTCCCCGGAATTACGTGAATTTTATTTGTTAGAGTCTGCTCTAAGTCACTGGCAAACATACAGGGTAGATTTTAACCCTCCCGAGGAAAACGCGGGCACTATTTTAACTGACCCTGTGATAGTTCTCCATAACTACATCAACAGAATTCGAGCAAAAATTGAGATTCAGATTCAAAATGGGGGGTCAAGGAGGGGTTAAAGCATTAGTGAATCAAAAAGTTTATTTACAAAAGGGGACATCCGGGGATAATTTTTATTTTCATTTTTCAACTGGCCACCAGACTTTTTACCCAGGTCTAAACGAATTCGAAGACAACTTTTCAACTGGGTAAATAAACTAATTTCGACTTTGGACACGTTTAATGAGAGAGGAAGTGGGTCCACAATTTTATACATTGAATACATGGATCTGAATCTCAGTAGATTTAAAAAAAACTTTATTTTAAGAGGGGGGTGGGGTAGTCGACGAAAAAATTGCCACCCAGATTTGTCGGCTACAGGAGGGGTTCAAGGTTTCAGATTTGACACGGGGCTGCAATGTTTTAAGTATGCATTTTTAGCGGCAGCCCATAAAACATTAAACAAAGATTCAACAATGAAAAATCTCGACGGACTTGCTCGTAATGGTGGAAAAAATTTCCCTAAAGTAAATTTTGACTGTTTAGAGGGAAAGTATCCAGTGTCCTTGAAAGAAATAAGCATATTCGAGAAAGCAAATGAAAATCTTGGGGTGGGGGTGGTTGTTCTCCAGTATGACACTGAATTTGTAGATGGGGGGAAAAAAACCAAATAAAAAAGGGGTTTTGTATTCAGTGAGGACACCGATGGTGGAAAATGTTAAAAATTGGGTATGGGTTATTTACGAGCCTCCCAAAGATGTAAATTCTTATGGACATTTTTTCCCCGTTACAGCAATAAGTCGACTCTTATCTCAAGGCAAGAACAAAGGGGAACGTTTCTATTGCCCCATGTGCCTTTCCCCATTTAGATCTGAGCGAACATTCTCAGATCACATGGGGCATTGCAAAATTCATGGCAATCAAAGAATTGAAATGCCGGCAGAAGGCAAGGACAGTTTACAATTTAAAAATTTCCAAAATTCCCTGCTACAAGTTGATAAAGTGTCTTTGGATTGTGAAACGAGACTGGTTGAGGTATCAGATCCATCAAGGCCAAATATAGTCAAGGAACACAAACTAGTTGCGTGTTCCTACGCACACGCTCGTCGTGATTCCAACAATAAAATGCAATTGGAGGAGTTTTTTTTACTATGGATGAGGAGGGCAGCATGGAAAAGTTATTGGTTTCTTTAATAAAAACAGCGAACGGGGCAATTTCACGATTACGTCACACTAATTACCCGATGACATTGTCAGATAAAGAGCAACTGGCGTTGGAAAAGGGGACAATTTGCTTGGTATGTAGGGGTGCCCTTGCCCCAAAAGACGCGGTCCAGGACCACAATCACCTTATTGACCCCAATTCAACGTGAAAAAGTAACTTTCGAGGGTGGACTCACAATTCATGTAATTTAAAAATTAAACAGCAACTTTTTCTTCCTGTTTTTATACATAACTCTAACTACCATCTGAAGTATGTGCTACCAGCATTGGCGCATCTTCAAAGAAATGGAACAGTGGATGATGATGCATGGGTGATAGACAGCTTTACCTTCAAAATCATACCTAAGTCATCGGAAAAGTTGCTTGTTTTGGAATTTATGTGGAAATTTGTTGAAGCCGACGTTGAGTATACGAATAAAATTTGCTTTTTAGATTCCTACAGTTTTTTCCCCAAATCATTGGGCGAATTAATTCAAGTGCAGAAAAACGAAGTTTTTCTTACGAAGTTCACTTAGAGTGGCGCGCCACTCTAAGTGAACCTAGATCAACCCAACGTTTTGGATATCTCTCTCACTATGACTCTGTTTGTGTGTCGTGTCAAATTTTGTCTGCACGATCCAACCGGTCCATTCTCCTCAACACTGTCGCCAATGTTGGGGAAATGGGGAGCTTGAGGGTTATTGAGCCATTTATAGTCGCCGCAAGGTAGCGCATAATGGGACATGGCCGAGGGGTAGAGAGAATTCATATCAAGGAAAACTGCATCCGATTTTGTCCCCGTCTTCTCTCCTGTTGGATCAGTTTCCAAGATACGATCCCCGTGAAAAACAAAACCACCCCTCATTGATCTTTCTATGAACAGATGCTGATCAATGTCTGTGAGCAGCCCGATTTTTTCCCCACTAATTTTTAGGATAAGGTTCATCACTAGATGAGGAGATGAAAAATAATAGCCCAAATCAAGATTAAACTCCTCATAGATTTTGTCCGTATTTTTACACATAATGTCTAACAGAGTTAACACGTCACTCGACAAATACAGCTTGCAGTCGTCAAACTTATTTTTACACCCTCCCTCTGCCCAAACTTTTTTAGCTAAACTGTATTCCTCGGGGGTGCACCTACGATCGTGTAGACTGTCGTAAAACGATTCAATTGAAGGAATAGTTTCCTCGGTGAATCTAGACATGGAACAATAATAGTCATAAGGATATATGCCCTTGACCGTCAACAAATCATATAAATCATTTGGAAATTGTTGCTTGAGAAGGGGGAAAGCGTTGCAGCCGTCATCGTTTTTCTGCACTTGAATTAATTCGCTCAATGATTTGGGGAAAAAATTGTAGGAATCTAAAAAGCGAATTTTATTCGTATACTCAACGTCGGCTTCAACAAATTTCCACATAAATTCCAAAACAAGCAGCTTTTCCGATGACTTAGGTATGATTTTGTAGGTAAAGCTGTCTATCACCCATGCATCATCATCCACTGTTCCATTTCTTTGAAGATGCGCCAATGCTGGTAGCACATACTTCAGATCGTAGTTAGAGTTATGTATAAAAACAGGAAGAAAAAGTTGCTGTTTAATTTTTAAATTACATGAATTGTGAGCCCACCCTCGAAAGTTACTTTTTCCCGTTGAATTGGGGTCAATAAGGTGATTGTGGTCCTGGACCGCGTCTTTTGGGGCAAGGGCACCCCTACATACCCAACAAATTGTTTCCTTTTCCAACGCCAGTTGCTCTTTATCTGACAATGTCATCGGGTAATTAGTGTGAAGTAATCGTGAAATTGCCCCGTTCGCTGTTTTTATTAAAGAAACCAATAACTTTTCCATGCTGCCCTCCTCATCCATAGTAAAAAAAAACTCCTCCAATTGCATTTTATTGTTGGAATCACGACGAGCGTGTGCGTAGGAACACGCAACTAGTTTGTGTTCCTTGACTATATTTGGCCTTGATGGATCTGATACCTCAACCAGTCTTGTTTCACAACCCAAAGACACTTTATCAACTTGTAGCAGGGAATTTTGGAAATTTTTAAATTGTAAAGTGTCCTTGCCTTCTGCCGGCATTTCAATTCTTTGATTGCCATGAATTTTGCAATGCCCCATGTGATCTGAGAATGTTCGCTCAGATCTAAATGGGGAAAGGCACATGGGGCAATAGAAACGTTCCCCTTTGTTCTTGCCTTGAGATAAGAGTCGACTTATTGCTGTAACGGGGAAAAAATGACCATAAGAATTTACATCTTTGGGAGGCTCGTAAATAACCCATACCCAATTTTTAACATTTTCCACCATCGGTGTCCTCACTGAATACAAAACCCCTTTTTTATTTGGTTTTTTCCCCCCATCTACAAATTCAGTGTCATACTGGAGAACAACCACCCCCACCCCAAGATTTTCATTTGCTTTCTCGAATATGCTTATTTCTTTCAAGGACACCGGATACTTTCCCTCTAAACAGTCAAAATTTACTTTAGGGAAATTTTTTCCACCATTACGAGCAAGTCCGTCGAGATTTTTCATTGTTGAATCTTTGTTTAATGTTTTATGGGCTGCCGCTAAAAATGCATACTTAAAACATTGCAGCCCCGTGTCAAATCTGAAACCTTGAACCCCTCCTGTAGCCGACAAATCTGGGTGGCAATTTATTCGTCGACTACCCCACCCCCCTCTTAAAATAAAGTTTTTTTTAAATCTACTGAGATTCAGATCCATGTATTCAATGTATAAAATTGTGGACCCACTTCCTCTCTCATTAAACGTGTCCAAAGTCGAAGTTAGTTTATTTACCCAGTTGAAAAAGTTGTCTTCGAATTCGTTTAGACCTGGGTAAAAAGTCTGGTTGCCAGTTGAAAAATGAAAATAAAAAATATCCCCGAATGTCCCCTTTTGTAAATAAACTTTTTGATTCACTGATGCTTTAACCCCTCCTTGACCCCCCCCATTTCTGAATCTGAATCTCAATTTTTGCTCGAATTCTGTTGATGTAGTTATGGAGAACTATCACAGGGTCAGTTAAAATAGTGCCCGCGTTTTCCTCGGGAGGGTTAAAATCTACCCTGTATGTTTGCAAGTGACTTAGAGCAGACTCTAACAAATAAAATTCACGTAATTCCGGGGACATAGCACTATTTTCATGTCCTGCACCTATTTGTACAGGATCCAATTCACTAATAGTAAAGTTGTCATTAAAAATGTCCCCGGAAGAATTAGACCCTACAATTTGCATAAGACTGTCCATTTCTTCAGCTGTAAATTGAAAATCCAGGGGGATATCAAGTAACGTACCTTCACTAACATCATCATCCGGCGAGAGGGGACAATTACCCATGATACTTTGAAGTCCTGGACCAGGGAAGGCAGAAGTTTTCACAGCTTCCCCCTGAAACTAGAAAATGAATGGATTAAGTTTTTTTTCTTTGACGAAAGTTTTATCACAATTATAACACACTTTTCTTTTTTTCTTTTTTTTATCAAGCAATGTATAATAAATTACAAATTTTGTTAATAACACATTGACACACACACACACACACACACACACACACACACACACACTGACACACACACACCCACACACACTGACACACACACACACATGCGCACACATACACACACACACACTGACACACACACACAAACACACGCACACACACACACACACACACACACACACACACACACACACACACACACACACGCGCTGAAATATTCTTACATGTTGAAATTGCATTTCTAACCCCTTAGCCTATATTCTATTAGCCTATAACGTGCTGCTGAAACAGCGTCAGATAGAAATGCGCTGTGGAAACAATTTATGCGATGTTGAATTTCTACTTCAAAAATTCTTAATTTTTGACGGGTTAAAATATAATTCAGTTGATATGTAGTGAAGCATTGGAATTATCGGATATACGGGAAAAAAAAGCGGTACATGTTATATGAGACTCACTTTGTAGCGATTAAGGTTCAAATTTGTGCCTGTCAGGCTAGTATCCAACCATTGCGATGGGTTATTTTGATAAACGGATTAAATATACACACAAAAGCTAGGTGCAAAACACATCTCAGTTTAAGAATGATTGTTCGATTTTCAAGTGTGAAATAATAGTTATTTGTTTAAAGAAATAATCGGATTTTTTTTTGCATTAGAAAACATCTTGGTTAAAAGAAAAATTACAGGTAAAGTTTTATAAATCTATGATAAGCAATTTGCTACTTCGGTGTGTTATAACCACTCTTTTATATATTGCTAATTTGGTTAATGAAAGAAAATGAAATAGGATTATTATTATAGAATAGTTTAGAAACAAATTTAAGTTTTACTCATCAAAAGTTATGCAGTTGAGAAAAAATTTGTCTTATTTTTGAAAAAAAATACAGAAAAGAAAAAAAATATATACATTTACAAGTTCTGGCTGCACTTGTACATCAGGAGTCCCTGGCAAGGCGTGAAGAGGAGTGTTCCCTCCGTCTTGATCAGATGAGGCTGACTCGAATTTCTTGTCAGGTTGCATAGAGACTCCTGTCCGGTCCAACGAACGTGCATTGGAATTAGCAAATCTGATTATTGTTGGTCTTGCAGCTTGCATTGATGCGATATCATCCCGTCTTGGTCTCTTTTCAGAGGGAGGGCATGAATCCATCTCAACATCCTTAAAAAAAAGAAGAAAAATTCAGTAATAAGCCCTCTTTTACAGATAAATTGCCCTCTAAAGTTTATTCTGGTGTTTGTAGCACTTTAGAAATATTTAAAAAGCTTTTAAAATAAAATTTTTGAAAATTTTGAGTTTGGAGGGAAGGGAAGGAGGGAAGGGTGATTTCAAAAACATCTCCCCATAATATAATTTGACCTGTAAAGTCAATTCTGATGTTTGTAATGCTCTATGTCTTAAAGCTTTACAAATATTTAAAAAAGCTTCTGAAGTAGAATTTTGGAAAATTTTGAGTTTGGAGGGAAGGGGGATTTTAAAACCCTCTTCCCGTGATATAATTTGACCTATAAAGTCAATTCTGATGTTTGTAGTGCTATAACTATTAGTGCTTTAGAAATATTTAAAAAGCTTTTTAAAATAAAATTTTTTGAAAATTTTGAGTTTGGAGGGAAGGGGATTTTAAAACCCTCTTCCCGTGATATAATTTGACCTATAAAGTCAATTCTGAAACTTGTAGCGCTATAACTATTAGTGCTTTAGAAATATTTAAAAAGCTTTTTAAAATAAAATTTTTTGAAAATTTTGAGTTTGAAGGGAAGGAGGATTATAAAACCCTTTTCCCGTGATATAATTTGACCTATAAAGTCGATTCTGAAACTCGTAGCGCTCATACTATTAGTGCTTTAGAATGCCTGCTACTTTTTATAAATCAATATTTTTCTGCTCAAATGTTCCTTCGCGTAAATACAAAACGGGGGGGGGGGGCATTAGGCCTTCAATTCCATAGTAACAAACACGAAAAGTTGACAATTATATATTTTTTTTTATATATGCAAAGTTTTTTTTAAAAACTTATATACCTAAATTACGAATATCATGGTACTAAACCGTCAAAATTTGAAATAAAAAAAAATGACAAAATTTAATTAGCTAGCTCAATTCTTACTTATTCAAAATATTAACAGAGGGCATTGGATCTTCAATTCCATAGTATCGAAATTCTATTTTAATTTTTCATATACAATGAACCAAAATCAAAGTGAACATGCCTCTCTTTTTTTTGAATATTTACTAAAATTGAAATACATGGACTGTTTTTTTCATATACAATGAACCAAAATCAAAGTGAACATGTCTCTCTTTTTTTGAATATTTACTAAAATTGAAATACATGGACTGTTTAATATTTAAAAGAAGGAAGCTTTTTTTTAAAAGAGGTAACCACACAGTGTAAGGAAGGAATTTCTTCCTTAACTTAATGGCGAGACAATTTCTTTTTATTATAATAATGAGAAAATTTTACTCACCAGAAGCTGCTTAGAATATTCCATATCTATGTAAATGATTGCAAAAATATTGATACTGATAGGTTGAATGAACTATTCAAACTGTTGAAAATCCTAATTTGAAACCTGAATATATACAAAAAAATAATTGAATATATTGGCAGCTAAAAAAAGACACACCGGTTTTTCTGACACGGATTTAGCCTAAAAAAAACTTGTATATCATGAAATAGAAATCCGGTAAATTGTGTCAGAAAAAAACTAGAATAACGTTGAAATTGCTATACAGGCAAGCAAATAGCATGGTCCTATGGCAGTACACAAATAACATAGAGATTCCTAGGGCAGTACGCAAATCCAGAAGGTCATGTGAGGGAGCTCTGAATCTCTTTGAAAAGGTGAAGAGCTTCTATAGAATAACATTGAAATTGCTATGGCAGTACGCAAATAACATAGAAATTGCTAGGGCAGTACGCAAATAGCATAGTCCTATGGCAGTACGCAAAGAACATAGAAATTGCTAGGGCAGTACGCAAATAGCATAGTCCTATGGCAGTACGCAAATAACATAGAAATTGCTAGGGCAGTACGCAAAATAGGTACCTTGGTTACTACTTGTACGAGATTTTGAATTCGGACTCCCTGTAAACAATTTGGCAAGAGTACGAGGGCCAAGTTTATCATTTGCTACCCGCAACAAATACTTAGTTATATATAGAAGCTAATTCGACTCTTTGAGTTATACCCTTTGAGGCGTAAACCTCAATCGACATCGCTTGAGTCCACATGCCACAAAATTAATTCAGATTAAATATACGGGATTAATTCAGCCGGGATTGAAGAATCAGACATGATTTAATAATTTGTTATTTTCAGTTATATTTTAATTTTTAAAGGTGCTTTTTAAAGCCTAGATGCATCGATTAAACAATCATCAAAAACAAGAAATAGACACTCTAAAACCACTGGTGGCTTTAGACTTGTGGCGTCAACAATCAGTAATGGAACTACAAATGAGCTTGAGTCATAATAGAAACTATGTTGATACTGAAAATAAAACTTAAAATTTACTTACGAAGTATCTGAAAGGTCAAACTAGAAATCAGACAAAGTATGCTGATTTGATATCGAAAATTTTACACCTACTAGCATTATCTCATATGCAGAACTTTTGTTGACCCTTTATCTCTTGTTTGCCTCTTATCTATGGCTGTACTATCAACATTTTCTGACAAGAAAGATAATAAAGTATTGTTTTCTTGGTTAACTGAAGAAACTTTTTTCAAGATTTTCATTATGTTGTACCAGAAATTTTTTGATCTGATATATAAGTGAGACGGGAAGATAGTCATACAGAAATTCATATATGAAGCATATCGATCTGTTATTACCTTGGCTTGCCTTTTGGCCCAACAATTAAAGCTACGCGGGAGGTGGTGTTATCTTCTGTACTAGGAAAACTTATGGCCTGCTAGTCAGGGTGAAAGATCGTTTTGATAAACAAACACTTGCTATAATTTATAATTCAATTTTTGCACCTCATGTATTTTTCATTTTTCCATTTTTGAAGTAATTAGTAAAATTACTAATAAGTAGAAGTAATTAAGTAATTAAGTAAAAGTACACGTATCCGCGTGTACTTCTTCCGGTTTTGTAAATATTTTCTTGGAATTCCACTGTGGTTCAAAAATAGGTATATTATGCGACAATTCGGAATATTTGATATTAATGTTAAAATGGATCAACAATACGACCGATTTCTTAGACGATCTAGAGAAAATAGAATAGATTTTCTCCTGAATTGTCTCGTTTAATGGAAAATAGTTTTGTCGCCATTGCTTTAATAAAACAGCTATTTATGCGTTATGTATTATGATTGTTTATGCGTTATGTTTTATGAGTGTTTTTGGTGTTATGCACTAATGAGTTATCTCGAGCTATTTATTATATATTCATGAGTTATTGAGTATTATGAGCTACTTGTTGTCGTCCTTTTCGTTAGAAGTGTAATTTTGTATTTTTCAGTTTTCTTTTCATTTATTTCCTATACTCCTCTGTGTACATCTTGTATGTATAGAGGGCATAAATAAATTACTATTATTATTATAATCATGGTTCCTTTGAAACGCGGTCTTTTGCGATAAGCTTACAGGTGTAACTGGTATGACTGCGACTACTTGTGCCCTTGACCTCTTTCGACTGCGACTATTTAAAACGTCGGTAAAGGAAATTTCCTTTTGAGAACTGCTTAGCATATGGTTTAAAGCATTTGAATGACTAATATGTTTACTCTGAAGAAACAGTGTAACAGCGACATTTCCTCCTAAAAATGTAATTATTTAGAAGGATTAATCTTTCAAGATGAAGGAAATTTTGCTTAAGCTGAAAAAGCGGCATTTTAAAAGTAAAAAATGTCTATTTATACGTTACTTTTCATGACTTGGCTTATTTATACGGAAGCTCGTTTTAGCTGCAATGAAATAAAACAAATAAGTTTTTTTTTTTTTTTTTCAAGCGAAATTAAGAGCGACATTAAAACTTACGAACAGAAATCAATCCGTATATGAGGGAGCTTCCCTCTAATCTACCTCCCGTTTCTTACGCGATAATTGGACTGCATGTGCAAATTCTTCAAGAACGATGGATCAAACGCAAGCACCGTTGAGTTTGAATAACAAGTATTTTTAAAGTGCGATGTAAATTTAGCCTAATGAGCGTATTAATAAACCTTCTTTGGGACCACTAAATACTATCTTATGAAACACTTATTATTATTTTTTTTCAAAGATATTTACAGTCAAATCGCCCCAATCTTTCATGCAATCCCAAGGATGGGCCTTGAAAACAAGAATAAATACATAAAGAAATTGAATTGTCTACTGAGAGTCTTCTAAAAATACACCAAATGACGTTGTCCATTCTAAATCGTGTAGAAAACACATAAAAATGATGTGTTATGCTTTGAATAGATTGGGATCAAGGAGGAGCGTGCACGGCTGTGTTTGCCTCGGTGCTGTAATTAGTAGACAAAGTGACTAGATGAGGTCTCAATGACTTTTAGAACTGGTTGGCCTTGACTGGCAAGTGTACTTACAGCCAGATCCTTATCCACAATTTATAATACATACTTTAGACAGAAAAAAAATACATAATGTAAGGGCATTGGTGCCTGCTTCCCTCGTGCTTTTAGAAAATATGTAAGTGTTCAAAATATTTGACGAAAATTATCCTTGGGTATTTATTGTCTGGGTATTTTTGAAGTCATTCATATGAATGTTTTTTTATTAAGGTCTTAAAGGAATTTCTGCAAAGTCTTGACCTACTTAGATCGTTTTTTTTTTTTTTTATTACTCCGAAATAGTAGTAGTATGCCAGTTTTCATAAAAGATTATATTGGACAAAAAAGAGATACATATACAATTGTTGTTTGATTAATAAAATGGAGTTATTTTGAAATAAAATTTTTCCATTTTGGTTCTTCCAAATTTTTTTCAGCTACGAGAAAACCCCTTGTGCTTAGGCTATTCTACTACTTAAATCTCTACTCTACCCACCATCCTCACTTATAATACCACTTTGGTTAGTGGGGATATTTCTTATATCCTTTAGGACTTTAATAGCCGTCCTAGCTAAGTGGATTGGTGCGCTGGATTTAGTATCCTTGGTCTGAGAGGATGAGGGTTCGAATCCTAGTATACACAATTATTTGGTTTGTGACGGGGGCTGGTGGCGTGACTCTGTGAGCTCAGCCAGAGTCGACCCAGCTTTAAATGGGTACCTGGAGAAATCTGAGGAAGGTAGACCGGACGGGTGTGCCAAAGCACAGGATGGTTGGCCCCAACACCCCATTGCACTTCCTGGCTGAAGGGCCAAGAAACGGAGATCCGCACTGCCGGTAGGGACTGTAAAGTCCAATGCCGTATTCTATACCTTTAGGACTTTGGCGAGGGTCAGTGGTGTGACTCTGCTGGCTCAGTCACCGTGAATCCGGGGAGCTTATAGCTGAATAAATTACCACGTGTGTTCTGAATGTAAGATGCCAGGTGAGGTGGAAAAACCCCTGTCTTGCTGCAAGATCAAGATGTGAGGTCGACTTTCTCGTGATCAACCATCACCTCTGCATCCCCACCTGTTTCTATGTTAAGTGACTCAATCTTCTCTTTCAAACTTAGAAGGCTGACTTATTCTGCTATTTAAGTTGAAAAATAAACAAATTCTTTGTTCAAATACGTTAAGGCCCTTAAATTTCTTTATGTAAGTGGCAAAGCGCTATTCTCTGGTCATGGCACCATATAG